>REGO01000469.1:479377-497748 GCA_010120015.1 Rhombomys opimus | reverse complement strand
TCTCTTCTATCTCTTGTATTCTGTTGGTGATGCTTACTTTTGTGGTTCCTGATCTTTTCTCCAAGTTCTCCAGCTCAAGGGTTTTCTCACTTTGTGTTTTCTTTATTGATTCTAATTCTGTTTTTATGCCTTGCTTCATTTCTCTCATGTTTTTGAATTTGGATTCCTGTCTCTCTACGATGATCACTATTTCTTTGTTCATTTCCTTTTTATATGCCACTAATTTTATCTCTACTTGTGCCTCTATTTGTTTTCCTGTGTTTCTTTAAGGCTTTTGTCTATTTCTTCTTTCTTTACCTCCAATTGACTGGCCAACTCTTTGAAAGATTTGTTCATTTATTCCTTATGAGCCTCAAATAATTGGGTAAGCATGGCTTTAAGGTCATTTTCCTGTGCTTCTGATGAATTGGAGTATCCATCAATTTTGGATTTTCCTGGTGACGTCATGATGTCCTAATTTATGTTGGAAGTATTCTTTCGCCTACCCCTGGCCATTTTCTTATCTGAAACCTTCCCTGTTTGTTTTTGGATTCTGCAGATCAGACTGGTACTGTCTCTCTCTGGCGTCTGGAGAGTTCTTCAGACAGCTGAGAGAGGTCCCGTGTCCTTAGCGTGTGTTGAGGACTAGCTGTACCTGTGGGAGAAAAATACGCAGGCTCACACAGGGCAAATGAAGGCGTGTGTGTGTGTGTGTGTGTTTGTGTGTGTGTGTGTGGACGTGTGTGTGTAAGTGTGTGTGGACGTGTGTCTCAAGGGACAGAGTGATGGCTAATGTTGAACCCTTGAGTATGTGGGAGAGGCTCTGCATTGTATATGTCACAGGCACTAGTAATGATTGCAGTGCAATTTCTGGCATTAACTGCCTTAACTGCTCAATTAGACCCACAGAGCAGGAACTTCAATGTCTCAAGTGCCCTCTGTTTCCCAAAGTGGGTATATGGGTGGGAGGGGGTTCGATGCCTGGCTTCTGATTTAGAAGGACCCAGGGTCTGGGGATCTGCAGATTCTCAAGGGTGTACTCACTTACAGGCAGGTCACTTGGCAGAGATCTGGGTATCTGGGCTCTCTGCTCTCTGATTTGGCCCTGCTTCTTTGATGTGCTCTGCTAGCTCCGTGCTGCTGTCACTGCCAGGTTATGAGGTCTTGCTGCAGCTGGTGATTTCAAGGTGGTCATGTCAGTAGGGATCAGGGTAATCAGGCTCTCTGTTCTCTAGTTTGGCCCTGGTTAGTCTTAAACTGGAGGGCTGATGTGCCCCGCCAGCTCAGTGCTGCTCTGCCGCCAGGTTAGAAAGTCCTGCTGTAACTGGAGACTGGGTTGCTAGTCCAGATGCTTTCTGGGAAGTCCTGGGGTCTCTTCACTGTGCTCTCCCAGCACCTGGTGTGCCTAGGTAGTGTGGCGTTTTTGCCTGGTTTTGGTGAATATATAGTGTATTCTCTGTCACTGTGAGATTGGGCAGGCCGTACCGTCAGTGATGGCAATCCTGGGGAGCTAGTATGGCATCTAGCAGACTCTGGCCCTGGGAGGATGGTGCAGCTGCTGTGCGGATCTGGGACTCCGAGACGGTTACTGCTGGCATTTGCAGCTAAAGGGCTTGGAGCTCTGCCTCAGCGGCTTCCGACCCCAGGCAGATAGGTCTGTGCTGAGAAAGATGATTCCACTCTGCCCAGGAGGAAGGAGGTCTGGGGGAGGGGAGTGCCGGGAGATCAAAGGATTGTTTCTCACCTTCCCCAAACAAGTCCCCGGGTGACCGGAGACCAAAGTTTTCACCTCCTGTGATGTTCCCTGTTGTTTAGAAAGCCTCATGGTTGTTTTCCTGGGTTAGAGGTCCTTCCTCTAACCAGCTCAGATGGTTAGCTCTTCCACAGCTCAGAAACTGTGTGTGCTAGTTGCCATCCTGGCTCTGCCCCCCTAGAGATTTAAACAAATAAATTAAATATGTGGAAAAACACTTCTATTAAACAAAATAGGGCCTTCGTGATAAGAAAAATGTTAAAACAATGAAGAAAATGTGGACAAAGAAGATCTTTATAGATGTTATAAATATCATCAGTGCAACTTTAATTATAGAATTTAATTATAGTGCATTTGGTCCTTAGTAAAACTGAGGGTTCAGGAGTTTTAAGCACATGGTTTTTGGTGACTCATGGCATAAAATCTTTGCAGTCCATGTAATTCCAAGTATTGTTTTTTTTTAAATTGTCGTTGAACATGAAAGAAAATAAAACACAAGCTCATTTACTTAGCAGTTTTCAGAGATGAGTTAAACACTGTTAGTTATTAATATGTTATCAAATTGGAAAAGTTAGGTGAAACTTGCTTTTAGCTATAAAACCTTGTGCCTAAAAATATTCCCACATATTTTGATGTGTGGCCAACTGCCTAGTTTATGAAAGAACAAAGCATGTTATTTTAAGGCCATTTTCAGTTGATGAGCAAATGCAAGCAAATGTGCCTGCTCTTCTTGTAGAGTACAAAGTTTGGAGATGTATTTCTCTTTCCCATGTTGTGTTCTTTATTTCAAGAACAAGACTAAGTATAGCTCTTCTTCATTTCCTTGAAAGTAGAGCAATAGTTTTTGCTGGTCTGAACAGAGACTGTGTTAGAACCTCACACCATTGTAGAATGATGTTTTAAAAATCAGTGGCTGTGGCAGATGCCGCTATAACAGCAGTAATTTTATTTCTGAAACCAACCTTGTGCACAGCAGCAGAAGGAAATATAGGAAGGATTTTTTTTACCTTTTTACTTGGAAAATTTGTGTTTTAAGGGATAAAAAAACTAGGTGTATCTATTGCCATGGGATTTGGAAAATAGATTGGAAAATCATGAATAAAATATAAAATATGCATAGTATTTGTATATTTTATAATACTTAATAAACCTGTTTATATGATAGCAAAACACTAATCTAGTATTTGAAAAACAAAATTGTTAGCATTATAATATGACAAAAGTATAATTTGTTATTCTACATAGTTCAGGAGAACTGATAAAGTGAGGAGCTGTTTTTCTTCTCCATAAACAAGAACATCTCTTGCTTGTACATTGTACAAATCTAAATGTTCATGAAACATTTAAATACATGCTTGCATCTGTTTCTATGAAATCACACTTCCAACTCCCTCATAGTTAGTAAACATGTTATGAGATACTTTTTGTGAACTGTATTATTCAAAACACAGAAATAACTTCACTTATTGAATATATCTTATTTTATTTTTAATAAAAATAAATTTTACAAGTAAAGAAAAGAGTTATCAATGATGGTATGCATAGTACTCAGTGTTAATTGTTTTTAATACTATTCACTATTGTCAGCATTTTTCACATTTTATCCATTTACACAGACTATGTATGTGTGCATACACACTGAGAAAGTAAAACAAAGGGAACAAAAAATTCTGATAGAGTAACAAAGGTCAGACAGAGATAGTGAAATTGAAGGGATGTTAATTATAGGAAGTGACCCACTTGACTGTGGCAGCTGAGAAGGTCCATGACAGGCTGTCTGAATGATACAGGAAAATAGTGATAAGTAAAAGGATTTCTATCTACGTCCCCAGAGCTCAAAACTAGAGAACTCAGCTTGAAGCCATGACTTTAAGCTCAAAGCAAAAGATCCCAGAGAACTGTTTGAAATCTGCTGCCCTAAAGCCTACTGACAGAATAGCAAAAAGGCAGACTCTTAGAATAACACTTGATGTTTCAGTAAGGACTTTACAAACTCTAAGTGACCACAGAGGTTCATCCCAGATTACAATATTAAGCAAAACTTTCTTTCAAAATAAGTAAAGAAAGACATTCTGTGATAAAACCAAATTTAACTAGTTTAATTTCAGTAGTAAATTACATAGTATACAAATTTAAGCAGTATACAAATCCATCTCTACAGAAGGTGCTAGATGGAAAATCACAGTTTAACGGGGTTTAAAAAAAATAAAAAAATCATAATAATCTCAGAATAGAAAATCAAAAGAGGAAGAAAGAAGCACACACACACACACACACACACACAGACACACACACACACAAAAAAAAACATACCACTACAACAAAACTAATGGGATTTAACAAACAATACTGAAATCCAGTTAGTTATTGAAAGTGTGCTAGAGTAATAGTGGCACAAATCTTGTTGGAATAAACAACCAATATCTAACTGGATTTCAGGCTCATTCCATGATATAGTGCCCATCCCTGACATTGTTCAAGTAGCCAAGAACTTTATACTAGGTTTGCCAAAGACCTAGAAATAAACAAAAACTACTGGTTTGTTACATGAGCCTAGTAACCAAGAACTCCTAGGACATTCTGCTATGCTCATCATCAATGTCTTCTCAGCTATCCTTAGAAAGGCTCCCTCCTAAAACTGATGAGAATAAAGTGACCCACAGCTTGAAAATGTGCAGAGTGAGAGACCTTGGAACATTGATTCCTAGGTAGAATATTCCTTCAACCCCTCTCCCCATGGAAACCTCTTCCCTTAGGAAACCCTGTGGAAAAGAAGTAAGAAAGACTGAAAGAGCAGGGGTTAGAGAAGGTACAATGATACAAGTCCTTTTGACACAAAATAATGAATGTACATAAAAATCACAAAGACTGTGGGAATCCTCAGGGCCTGTATGGTGTCCCAGCACTTGAGAGTGGATGTGAATACAAGCCCACATCCCTAACCCAGAAGTTGTCTCCAATTGATAAACACTTTCATAAAAAGTTATTTCCTCTTACTTGGCATACAAAACAGTCTTAATGCCAGGCTTCATAGCATACACACATACACACACAAACACATAATGGCTGCACTTAAAAATCCACAAAAAACAAAAATCAAAGGAAATGATTTGTAAGTAAGGAAGAAAATTGCAGAAGCACTATGAAACAAAACAAATAAACAAACAAACAACCCTCCATACCATTAAGGTTTATTTTGTTTTTGTTTATTTGGTTGTTTTTGGTTGTTTGTTTGTTTTTTTTTATTTTTGTTGTTGTTGGTTTGTGTGTGTGTGCATCTATGTGCTTTTTATAGGCTTTTTGCTTTGCTTCTTCTTTGCTTTGTCTTATTTGTCCTATTCAAGTTTGTTTGGTTTTACTTCATTTTTTTCTTTTATTTATTTTAGATATCTGTTTTTTTTCTAGTGAAAGAGATAAAGAAAGAATGTGGTGTAGGAACTGGGAAGGAACTTGGAGTAGATGGAGAAGGAAAAACCATTTTCAGCATATACTGTATGAATAATACTATATTTTCAATAAAGAAAAGAAATGAAATAAAAAACAATAAACCAAAATAAAGTTTCTCACTCAAAAGTTAATGGTCTTTCCTAGCTTATTAACACTTCTATAAATGTGAAAATATATTGAATATGTTAATAATTTTGATATAGATTAAGTCTTTGTTCTTTTGTAAATTTTAGTTTATTAAATTTCCATCCCCAAAGTTTCCTCTCCATCCTTTTCTCTCAGTCCGCCATTTCTTTTCCTTCCCCCCTTGCCTCTCCTTTTTCCCCCCAAAAAGGGGAGCCCCCCTCCCCTTTTATCAACCCTACTCAGCACATCAAGTCACACCAGGACTGAGTATAGCCTCATCCCCTGAGGCCAGGAAAGGCAGCCCTGCCAGTGGGTAGTGATCAAAAAGTAGACAATAGAGTCCATGTTGGAAACAGCACCCCACCCCCTCCAGACCACCCACATGGAGATCAAGCCACCCTGCTACAGATATGCAGGTAGCCTAGTTCCCTACCACACTTGCTACTTAATTGATGTCTCAGTCTCAGTAAGCCCCCATGGGTCTGAGTTAGTTGTCTCCGTTGGTCTTCTTGTGAGGTTCCTGTTCCCTTCAGGTCCTTCCATCTTTCCCCCAAATTTCCACAGGACCTCCAGAGCTCCATTCCAGCAGAGCTTGGCTGCATATCCTAGCACCTGTCCCCAGAGCCTCCCAACAGACAGTCAAGTTAGGCTCTTGTCTGCAAGCTGAGCAGAGCATCATTAACAGTGTCAGGGGCTGGCTCTCTACCATAAGCTGGGTCTCAGGTTGGGCCAGTTATTGGTTGAACATTTCCTTATTCTTTGGTCCCTCTTTATTCCTGCACTTCATTTAGGCAGGGTAATTTTGGATCAAGTGTTTTCCACTAGTGCTGCCTGGCTAGGAGGTGGTCACTTCAGTCTTCATGCCATCCACCCCCATTAGAAGTCTCAGCTACAGTCACACCCATTTCCTCCCAGGAGCCTACTGTATGCAAGCCTCCAGCTAGACAAAGAGATATTCCACCTCAGTTTTCCTTCTTGTTCCCAGCACTCACACCTCCTACCCCTGTTCTCCCCACATCTGACGCCTACCCTTGTTTCCCTCCCAATTCCATCTCCTGCCCGGTTCCTTCTCTTCCTCCACTTCTGCTGTCAATTCTACTTCCCGTTCTGAGTAACATCCCAGGACACTCCCTTGGATGCTGAAATCTTATGTCTGAAAATCTGTGAAGATTCATCAATGAATTGTACTAAATATCTGAATGGACACTTCATGTATTTATAAAATATTGTAGATTACACATAAAAATGTTGTAATGTTAACTCTGTGTTAAAGAATGAGTAATATAATGTAACAATATTAGGCGATAATAATTATTTTTAAAATAAAAGAGTGAGAAGAGGTGCCCTCCATTGCCTTGTGTAAAGCGCTAGCCTGTCTCAGTAAAACCTGTCGTCTTTTCCAGAGTGCTCTGTTTTCTTACATAAAGCAGGTTTAAGATCAAGAGAGTTACAGATTACTTCTGATTCTCATATCCTTTTGAGGGTCGAAGAGGCTTTGCCCTACAAAGCTAGAGAGGTTGATCCTTCTGTCAAACATCAGCTCCTATTTAATTGTTTGAGCATGTTGAGTGTTTTGCTTTTTGGCAGTACCTGCAGACTTTGCTAAAGCTTGAATCTCTGGCGGCTTAGATCTCTCTCTGCGCCCTTACTCTTTTCTCTAAGTGCTTCTCAGTAAGAGAAGACACTTTATTCTTGAACTGGAGTGGAAAATCTTTTTTCTCCTTCTTAATGTAGCCGCCGAGCGTCTTTCAGGTAAGAGAGTTTGTAGTCCATTTCCTCACCACTTCATTCCCAACCTCCGAATATTCCCAATATATCCTAAACCACCTGTCAAAACACCTAACAATAACGAACAGGTGCCCGAGGTCAATCCGGAGCATCAAATTTTCCCCTTTTATAAAAGTTTTGAGGTTATAATTACACTAGTCTCTTTCCATTTCTTAGATCCAAACCTTCCTATACAGTGCTCCCCACTCTCCTTCAAATTCCTGACCTCCTTTTTCATTAATTTTATAGCATGTATGGGCATATATGTGTATAAACATATATGTTACTACATATAACCTACTCAATATATATAATGTTATTTGTTAGTATATTTTCAGAGTAGACCATTTGACACTGAAAAACCAATAATTATTTACATGTAATATTAAAAAACTATTTTCTTTAAAAATAATAACTGTTATTGCTTCAGTGGTAATAGGCACATATTTATGACTTATATTAATTTATATGTTATCTTTCCTGAAAAATCAAAGCAGTTTTCTAAATTAATAAACCATGATATATTAAAACATGTCTATGCCATTTAATGGATATAGTCATTAAATTTGATAGAAATATAAATTATGGGCTTCTAATCTAAAACCCTGTTCAGTAATACATCAATAAAATATGGAAAAGATTATTGGAAAGGCATAAGAGTAATCATAATGAATAAATATAAGGTAAATTTACATAAAGTGAAATGAAAAGTAAAATAAACTATAATCCAGTTTGTAATTTACTAAATTTGTTAAATTTCTAGCTTTGAAAACAGAATATTTATTGATTTTAACTAAAAAATTCACCTGATAATATTTGGAACAAACAAATAAAATTAATTTTGAATATTTGTCACTGTAAATAGAGGTGCACATGATTGAAAAATAAATAGGAATATGATAAATAAATATGCAAATATACATACATAAATGTATATATACTTGTACAGACAAATATATATACATACGTGCATATACACAAATATATAATCTTTTTTTTATTGTTTGACTTGTTTTTGTAGCTACAGTGCCTCAAATATACCAGGTTGGCTTTTACCCTCTGCATAGTTGAGAATAATTTTTACCTTAAATCCTTCTGCCTCTACCCCCCAATAGCTGATATAGCTGTACATGGCATGCCCAGGTTCTGTGGTACTGGCAATCAAACTCAAGGTTTCCTACTTAGGAGGCATGCACTCTACCAGTTGAGTTATATATCCAGCCCCTAAAAACCTCTGATATGAGACACAGATATCATTAGAATAAAATTATATAGAGGTTATTATTTTCTTGGCCTGGGTGAGTAAAGACAGTGTAGAATGACTCTGCGATGCTAAAATTGCTGAACTGAATCTGTCCTGTTGACCACAGGGACATGCAAACCATCAATGTGGAATGAAAGTGTAGTCTTATTCTTTACCATATACAGAACTGTTTTTGAAGCTGTGAAAAAAAGGCCCAGAATAACAACAATGTTAATCTTATCAATTCTATCTATTTCCAATTAAAACACATCTGAAAGTTGAGAAACACAGTTTATACCCCATAAATATTTATATTTTGCCTAATATTCTGTTGAATTTTATGTTTATATTATTGGTTAATAAATGTCCTTGACTGTATTAAAACAAACATTATAAACTTTAATTAATCACATAATTGAAAATAAATTCCTCCATTGCACCGAGTTATATTTATGGACTTCTAAATTAAAAAGATCAAATATATTACAGCTGCAGAGGAATTTAATGTTCTTCGTATTTTCTGCTTAAACTGAGTATAATTTTATGTTATATCTAACAACTCATTGCTGGACCAATCAATTTTCTTACGTACTTATGTGAAAATGAAACAGGAAAAGTCAACCCAAAAGAAACTCTAAGATTATATGGAGAATACATAGACTGAAGTAATAAAATAATGATTACCTCAAAATATCTTAGAAAAATAATAATGGAAAACAGTCAAAGAGTTGTGCTGAATAAAAGAGGAAATATCAAGTTTGAAGATAAAATCTCATTAACTAGGTCTTATATTAAATTAAAAAAGAAATTAATTGAAAAGTTTAATTATCTTTTCATATCTTCTTAATGTTAACATAAAATGTATGATAGTCTCAATATATCTTGTTCATTAAAAAACATTTTATGCAACACTTTAATCACCAGGGATCATCTTAATAATTTCCTGTAGGAAGCCGAAAATCATTGTCTCAGAAAAAAATCAACTAGTTTACTTGAAAAAAAGGTAAAGTGACCAAATACTCTGACAGACTGTATCAATAATATTAATGAAAAACTCTAAGAATGTACTATTCAAATATGAATTGTAAAGTTTTTTTATTGAATTTAAATAATAAAAAATAAATAATTAGCTTTTTTAAATTCAGTAGTGAATTGACTCAGAAAACAAATATTGTAATGCACATTATAAATTGTTCTTGCCATTTTTTTATCTTTTGCAGCCAAATTAGATTTGGATAATGATACATTTAATAATTAGTTTTACTTAAATCTTATCATAATATTTTAATTAATTATTTCATCTAAAAGTTGTCATGTTGTTTAGATAATTCACTAAAAAAAGGACGATGATTGAGAAATGGAAACACTGGTTCCTTTAAATGAGATGCATTACTTGCTTCAAGTTTCAGAATTATTAAGTAAAGTTGATTGTGGATTGCATTTGATATTCAAATTTATAGGAGTACTTCTTACAGCAAAGTTGTTCTAAAAGTATCCACTGAATTGAAATATCTGCTAGTTTATATATATATATATATTCTTATATATATATATATCCATATATATATGGATAAAATAATAAAAATAAAAAAAACAAAGGAAGGAAGGAACAAATGAAAGAGGAAGGAGCGAAGGAAGGGAAGAAAGAAAGTGAAGTGATTCCTCATGAAGTTCTTTTATATTCATAGATTGGTGACTTGTCCAGTTGTCATCAGAGAAGCTTACTCTAGCTGCAGATGGGAGTGGGTGCAGAGACCCACAACCTGATATTATGCAGAGAGTTTAAGTTAGAGGCCTCTATAGGGTTCTTCCCATGAATATTGGGAACCCCTCAGAAGAGAGGGAGAAAAGATTATAGGAATCAAAAGGAAATCCACTGAATGTGATCCACTAAATCAACTAAGCTGATCTCACATTGGGTCCTAGAGAATGAAATGACAAGCATCTGACCTGCATGTGACTGCACAGGTCCTCTGAGTGTATGTTACAGCCATTAACTTATTGTTTTTATGAGAATCCTAACAGTGGAAATGTATAAGACTCCTTGCCTGCTCTTGGGACGTTTTTCTGTTATTGGGTTGCCTTGTTGGCCTTGATATGAGGTCCTATGTCTTGGATTATTGCACTTTGTTTTTTCCTGTTTGATTGTTATCTCTTGGAAGCCTCCTCTTTTCTGAAGGGAAACCTAGTGGGAGTCAATGTGGGAGAGGAAGGAGGTCAGGCTAGCTGTGAAAAAAGTGAAAAGGGAAAATGATGAAATTATATTGTAATCTCATGAATAAAATAATTTAAAAGGATAATACTAACAAATATTTAAAATAGTTAAAGACATTTTACTTTTATAATGATGAATTTTATCTCTACAAAAATGATTGTTTGCAGCTACAAATAAAAACACTTTACAGTTTTATATTTGACTTCATTGATGTAACCTTAATTTATGAGCTTTAACATTTATCTGCCATAAAAAGAATCCATTCCTTGTCTTCTCCATTGTCCATGCTACAAGCAAAACTTCAATATTAGTCCATATTCATTGTCAATGGCATGAAAGCTTCACTTCCTTTCCTATCATCCATCTCCCTTGCTGGTTGTACTAAGGACAGGTTTTCCACTTTTATTTTCCCATGCAAATAGATTGACTAAGCAGTAATCATCCTTCTCCTGTATTTCATTATATCTAGAAACTACTTTGTGACATAAAATTAAAATAACAACAGATTTTGATATAAAAATTCCAAAATATAAACTTCCTGAACAGAACACAAAGAGCTGAGGCTTTACAATCAACAATCAATAAATGGGACTTCATGAAACAGACTAGTTTCTCAAAAACAAAGGACACCGTCAAAAGAACAAAATGACATCCTACAGACTGGGAAAATATCTTCATCAATCCTACATCTGACAAAGGGAAAATATCTAGACTATGTGGAGAACTCAAACAAATTAAACAGCAACAAACCAAATAATCCAATTAAAAACTGCTGTACAGAGCTAAACAGAGAATTCTCAATAGAGGAATATTGAATGGTGGAGGAACGCTTAATGAAATGCTTAATTATCCTTAGTCATCAAAAGGACTCTGAGAATCCATCTTGTACCCATCAGAATGGTTAAGATAAAAAACTAAAGTGACAATACATAATGGAAGGGATGTGGAGAAAGTGGAACCCTCCTTCATTTCTGGTGGGAATATAAACTTGTACAGCCACTTTGGAAATCGATTCGGCACTTTCTTAGAAAAATGGGAATAGTGCTACTTCAAGACCCAGCTATGCTCACCCACACAACAAGAACATTTGCTCAACCATGTTCGAAGCTGCTTTATTCATTATAGTTATGATCTGGAAACAACCTAGATGTCCCTCAACAGAAGTATGGATACAGAAATTGTGGTACGTTTTCACAATGGAATACTACTCAGCATTTAAAAACAAGGAAATCATAAAAATTTGCTGGTAAATGGTCAAACTAGAAAAGATCATTCTGAGTGAAGTAAAAAAAAAAACCACACATGGTATATACTCACATATAAGTGGATATGTGACATATAGTAAAGTAAGACTTTCTTAAATATACAGACCTAAAAAAAACCAAACAATAAGGAGGACCCTAGGGCATATGTTTAATTTTCATTTAGAAGGGAAAACAAGATAGACACTGGAAGCAGTATAAGAATGGTTAACAATCTGAAATTCCCATGAGTACTTGCAAAAGCTTTATTCAGAACAAGATCCTCCTGGTAATGTGTTTCTTGCTCACACAAATCCATGGAGACCTGTTCTTTTCTCCTTCCTTACTCCTCTTTTGCACCTCCCTCTCCTGTGATCCTTCTACAGTACAAGCCCATGAAACTTCACTCTTCCTAACTCCATTCTGCCCAGCATAGACATAGGCAATTCTATTGGCCAATCAGGGACAATTTTGGAGGCAAAGTTTCACACTTGGTGTATTATGCATTTGCTCATAAAACATTAAAGATCTCAGTGGGAGAGGGGGGAAGAAGAGCAATTAACACCAAAACAGTCTCCCCTGCCTCTGATCCAGGTGCTGAGCTTCAGGTTAAGGCCATGTGCTCAACCTCAGATTCATCTCACATCAATGTCAAATCCATTCCATATTTGTTGCATGTCATAGTTTTGGTTTTATTCTGCTGCATGAAAACAATCAAAATCCGTAGGATCAGTTTTTATAACTTCTTTCATGGGTTGATGAGCAAGTCAGAACCTACCACTTTATTATGTTAGGAAAAACTATTTCTGAGAAAACTTAATAATATCCCTGTGGATTATTCAGAATTCACACCCCCCCCCCATCAAGGAAGGGAAATCATGGCTGCTCTGCTGACTTTTTAAAAAACTTACCTTGTCACTGGGAATTTCTAACGGTAAATAGAGATTTTTTTAAAGGATTTCTATTAATCCTTCCACAGACAGAAGAATATTAAGGCAGGGCTGAGTAAACAGGCACATCCTGTGTTAATATCTGATAATACTATAAGTATTTCCAGTCATGTAATCCAATTTGCTATCAAGTGTAGAGTAGTTATGAAGGTCAAAAGTTACTTGACAGTATGGTTTTGGATTAAGATTACTTGTAAATTATTTATTCTTGAGAAGTACTTTAATGTCTGAATTTAGAGCATATTGTTCTTTAGAAATTGCCTTGGTAAAGAACATGAACTCCATCTTTTAATTTTCTTTCTCCACAGAGCTTTCTACTGTTGTATAGTCAATTACAGAACCAAATGTCATTGTAACCAATGTTCCCCGCTTCATTTCTGATGTTGATTATAAAGTAGCTTTTATCATTTTATACAAGAGTCACAGCTGTAACATCATGATCAAGTTGAATTATTCTTTTTAACTTTTTAAATTAAATTTTTATTTTTTATATTAATTATAGTTTATTCACTTTGTATCCCAGCTGTAACCCCCTCCTCCATTCCCTCCATTCCCAACATCCCTTCTTCATAGCCTTCCATGCCCCTATCTAAGTCCACTGATAGTAGAGGTCCTCCTTCCCTTCCATCTGACCCTAGCTTACTAGCTCTCTTCAGAAGTGGCTGCATTGTCTTCCTCCATGGACTAGCAAAGCTGCTCCACCTCAGTGGGGGGTGGAGGGGCCAAAGAGTTTGCCACTGAGTTCATCTCATATAAGTCCCTGTTCCCCTTACTAGGGTACCCACTTGGAGAGTGAGCTGCCATGGGCTACATCTGAGCAGGGGTTCTCAGTTATATCCATGAATGGTCCTTGGTTGGAGTATCTGTCTCAGAAAAGACCCCTGTTCCCAGATATTTTGGTTCTGTTGCTCTCCTGGTAGAGCTCCTGTTCTCTCCAGGTTTTACTATCTCCTCTTTCTTTCATTGGATTCCCTGCATTCTGCCCAAAGTTTGGTTATGAGTCTCAGCATCTGCTTTGATACAATGCAAGGTAGAGTCTTTCAGAGGCCCTCTGTGGTAGGCTCCTGTCCTGTTTCCTGTTTTCTCCTTCTTCTAATGGCCATCCTGTTTGTCTTTCTGAGTGAGGATTGATCATCTTACCCAGTTGAATTATTCTAATTTTACTGTTAGATAAATTTTGAGAGTTGCTAACAGCTACACAAGGTATAAGTTTCTATGAGCTTATAGGCAGTTATAGGATATTTAGTTAAATTGACTAGTCCGGCTATATCCACAAGTCAAAAGTTCTTACTGCTCACTCAGAGTAAACTGGAAGAATTTTAAAAATAAGGCTACTTAGATTCCTGCCTTGAGGGAGTTTCCTACCTGTAACCCCAGTCCTCCACTAAGATACAGCATAGTGCTAAAGCTTAACACAACTCATCAAGGTGAGAAATAACAAGAAAAAGGATTAGAAACATTTTCAGCATCACAAAAATGCCAAAGGCTGAATTATTTGACTGAAAATTGTTTATAAACATTTTATTAGAAGTATCCTAAAATATTGTAAGGCAAGGTGGCATTTTAAGACAATAAAGAAGAATCATTTAATTAATACCAAAGCCACAGGCCACTTAGGAGTATTACCCATGAGGCTTGAGAGTTATAAGCTTAAGGTCAATGTGGAATACATAGTGAATTCAAAACTACCCTGGCC
The DNA here is from genome assembly GCA_010120015.1 of Rhombomys opimus. Classification (NCBI taxonomy): domain Eukaryota; kingdom Metazoa; phylum Chordata; class Mammalia; order Rodentia; family Muridae; genus Rhombomys; species Rhombomys opimus. The sequence continues at coordinate 483,331 of REGO01000469.1, read as the reverse complement.
AAATAGCAAGACCTTGTCTGAAAAAAATAATAAATAAAATGGTAAAGTTAATTTTAGAAAATTAAAATTTTATTATTATAGCAATTACTTCCAAATAGACAAACATTTTCATGATATTTTAAGTGTCTTTGTATATCAAGAAATACCAACCTTAAGTATTATTTATGTCAAATAAATTACATTATTTATGTCAAATAAAATTTCATTTTAGTAATTTTCACCATTATTGAAGGTGATGATAAACAAATACATAGTTTTAAGTTATGTAATGTAGTGATACAACTTAATAAAGTGATCTCTTACATTACAAAATACTAGAGTTACTGTTGGGTCTCATGGTCAAGTTAACAGTACATCTTGATGTCACTTGTCCTGATATTCTGCTTTATATTCAGCCAGTTTATTTAAGCAGATTCTAAGAGAACAATGTAACAAACAACCTTACTTGCTTTGGATTTCTCATGCAATCAGCTTTGACAACAGAAGCTAATGCATAGCCATGATCTTAAATTATATATTCTTCCATGATTCTTCCCCAGATAGCAATGTACCTATGCACCTATGCATTTTCATAATAACTTGGTAAAAACAGAAAATAGATAAAAACTGTTCTTATACAACAAATATCTGTAATTCATGTTAAATTTAGCCTAAGAATAGGACTTGACTATACGTTCCTAGTATGAGTGCATAGGGAGGAATACAGGTCAGCTGGGGTCATTTGGAGAAAATAACTTTATCTGACATAAAAGTCTTTTGATAATTCATTCAAGGTTTTCTACATTTCCTCTCTATGTGATGCTCCCTATGCACCATGAAAGTGCAATTCTTGTTCCTCCTCTTTTCCCTACCCTCTATCTTCCTCAGAAAACTGAGCAGCCCTGCCATCTGCCTCTACCATAGCAAGCTGGCCTTTGCAATGCCTTCCCAGAGGCTGCTTGGCCAGTGTAACCATAGCTAAACATGTTGCTTTCACCTTAAACCATTCTTGCTTTGCCATAACTTTACATACAAAGAATGGACATGATACCTCTTGGATGATACAAATTTCAAACCTTAAAAGGCACATCTATAGAACTACTGGATCACTTAAAAGGAAAACTTAAAAATTGAAGCTCAATTACCTGCCAAATCACAAAAGCTAATTAAGAAAACCAACGGCGTCTTCCAATGGGCCATGTACTCTGCCACAGAAGCTTAAAAATTAAACCAAAAGTATGCAACCTAAAGACATGCTCAGGGTCTACTTTCACAGACAGTCAAATCCTACAAAGACAGAGATGGATCTCCTTAATCATCGACAATAACAATAAAAACTACATAACACTTTGTTGTATAAATGTACCACAATTTCTTTATTCATTCTTTGGTGTAGGGATATCTAGGCTGATCTCACCCTCTGGCCATCATGAATAAAGCTGCTATGAACATAACTGAGCAAGTGTTCTTGATGTATGGTGGCTGTCTCTGACATGGACTCTGTTGCCTGCTTTCTTATCTATCACTCCTCTTTGGTGAGGCTTGTAGAATTCTGCTGTGTAAGGTTGAAGTCTGACATTTCCGGATAGCCTTGAGCTCCATCTAAAATGCTGGGCTCCCTTTTCCCAGAGGGGATCTTTCTCCACCTGTTCTGGGTACCCCATATCTTGTAAGGAAAGTCAGATAGCCATCAGAGAAAGATAGATCACAGCCTCACCAACCCGTTCTGATAGGCAAGCACCCGAGGTTTCCTAGAGATATCTACCCTATAGGATGTCTTGGTGTCTTGACTTTCCAAATGACCATTGAATTTACCTGCAGCTCTTTCCCCTATCCACAGGATAATTAAATATTGTATTCTCCTCCTTGTGATTGAACCCTGCTCCTGCATGTAAAGAGGCACTGTACCAGTACACATAAATAAAGCATCCCTGGCACCTCGATCCAGTCGAATCAAACACAATCACCCTTGAAAGTCTCCCACTGCCCAAACTTTATAAATGCCTGATTTCAAATAAATGTGCTGGATACTGAGCTCCGTGCTATGTGATACAGAGAGGCTTCCGCCATTGTTGCCCGAGATTAGACATTTACTCTGGGGGACGGAGGGCTCCCCTCTGCCCAAGGTTTGACTTCCAAAGGCCAGATGTGTGTTTCCCTGCTCACTGGCATTCGGCACTGCCTAGGAAGCCAGCTGTTGACCTGCATTTCATGGGATCTGCCTTCTGGTCCGTTTCCAGCTTCTGCCAAGCTTAGCATGTTTAAATCAGTAACACTTTGTTATAAAAGTAGGCTTTGGAACTCCAAAATTTCCAGTGTCTCTGATACCTGCACTCTTATTGTAAAGGAGCTAATTAATTGTAATACTCCATGGCAAATTCCAGACCCCGGCCTACTAACTCACTCTAGCCATTCCTGGAAGCCCCAGGACCTTTGACCTCATCCCATCTGGAAGCCAGTACTTCCAGCATGGCATTCTGCCCTGTAGAATCTGGCATCCCCGGTGGGTGCAGCACCAGCTCTGGAGAATGATAGAGGGCAGCCACATCCCAGGAACCATCTCAGGCTCCCACCAGGCAGAGAACTAAAGGGACTGCATCACCAGGCAGTGGGGGAGAAGTGGGCCAGGCCTGATTTGCTGTTTCTTTGGCTACTTTTTTCCATTTTGAATTGTTCATTTTTATTTACTTTTGTTTTGTTACTATTCCATAGAAGCCTGTTTTTTTCTAAGGTAAGACAGAAGGGGAAAGGACATGTGAGAAACTGAAAGGAGTTGAAATGGGGGTTCCATAATCAGAATATATTCTATGAAAAAAATATGTTTTTTTTATTAAAAGAAAGGAAAGAATTCTCTACAGTTCTTTCTCCATTGCAGCACTACTTATGTTTACAAAATATAGGGGAAAAAAAGAAAGAAAGAAACTAAATGCCCACTGATGGATGGGGAAAGGAAATGTGCCAAGCGTGCTAAACCAAATTAGATTATCATAATTCAATAAAACAGCATACTTCATAGATCAAATGTTCAATTGAATTTGTAATGCTTGAATCTACAGAGTGCATATTTCTGTGAAAAAAATGCCTAATTCAAAAATCTCAAAGAAACTGAAATTAAAAATAAAATACAAAGAAATTAATGGGAAACTTTTAGTATTAAAATTAAATAACTTGTATCTTAAGAGTGTGTTAGTGCTTATAATCCAACACTTGGAAGTTTGAATCAGTAGGATAGTCAGTTCAAGACCAGGCTAAGTTAAAAAGAAGAAAAGAAAAGAAAAGAAAAGAAAAGAAAAGAAAAGAAAAGAAAAGAAAAGAAAAGAAAGCAAGAAAGCAAGAAAGCAAGAAAGCAAGAAAGCAAGAAAGCAAGAAAGAAAGCAAGAAAGCAAGAAAGCAAGAAAGCAAGAAAGCAAGAAAGCAAGAAAGCAAGAAAGCAAGAAAGCAAGAAAGAAAGAAAGAAAGAAAGAAAGAAAGAAAGAAAGAAAGAAAAAGAAAAGTGAAACTGTCTCAAAAAATCTGGTTTCTACTAACCCCCTGCCCAGATGTAGCCAACTGGCAGCTCAATATCCATGTAGATCTCTGAGTGAGGGGAGCAGGGACTGCCTCTATGACAAACTCAGTTGACTGCTCTCTGATCACTCACCCCTAATGATGCAGCCTTGCCAGGCCACGTTGGAAGGAGATCCAAGCAGTCCTGATGAGATTCTACAGGCTATGGGGAGATGACAATGATGGAACACTCCCCCTTTCAGTGGACTTAAGGAAGGGGATAAGAGGAAGAGGGCGGGAAGGTGGGATTGGGGGAGTTGAGGGAGTGGGCTTCAATTGGGATATATAATGAATAAACGGTGAAAAAAAAAATTTAAAAAGAATTATGATGGGGGGCGGAGCCAAGATGGCGACGAGCACACACCGTTTCTGAGCGGTGGAATACCGGAACTTCTGAGTTGGTGAATGGAAGGACCTCTAACCCAGGAA
>REGO01000469.1:403261-463839 GCA_010120015.1 Rhombomys opimus | reverse complement strand
AAAAAAAAAAGAAAAACAACTTAAGTGAGAAAGGGCTTATCTGGCTCATAATTCCAAGTGGCAGGCCGTTGTTTCTGGGGAAGTCAAGGTGGGTGGCAACTTGAAACAGCTAAAGCACGTTGTAGTCAGGAGCAGAGAGAATGTGTGCGTGCATGCTCAGTATTCAACTAGCTCTCTCTACTCCTCCATAGTCCAGATTCCAAACCAAGCAACGGTGTCATCCACCTTCATGCTGGGTCTTTCTGCATCAATGAGGGCAATCAAGATACTCTCTACAGACATTCCCACAGGCTAACCTGAGGATCACATTTTCTTTAGTCATCTCTTGATGGTCACTGTGGCTAATTTCATAGTTAGAAATAATGTCATAATAAATATAGATTTTTATAAAACCATAAATCATATTGTTGGATCCTGTGACATGTCTACTTTGAGTGTTTGGAGGAACATCCACATTGATTTCAATAGCTGGTGCACTAACCTGCATTCCTAAAACCAGAATAAAAGGATTTCCTTTCCTTTGCCATTTCCCCAGAACTTGTTGATATTGCTATTTTTTCATAGCTATAGATGTTTTATGATTATGGGATCTCAGTACAGTTTTGACTTAAATTTCTCTAATGTTCAGACATAGTTGACATATAACTATAGCTCCCTCTCTCATACTCTCCCAATCCCACTCTCCTTCCCCCTTCCCCTTCTATTCCCTTCTCCCAGTCCACTGATAATGGGATGTCCTCCTCTCCTTCCACCTGACCTTAGCCTATTAGGTCTCATCAGAACTGACTGCATTGTCCTCCTTAGTGGCCTGTTAAGGCTGCTTCCCCCTCAGGGGGAGGTGATCAAAAATCCAGCTACTGAGTTAATATCAGAGACTGTCCCTGTTCCCCTTACTAGGATAACCATTTGCAGACTTAGCTGCCATGGGCTACATCTGTGCAGTGGTTCTATGTTATCTCCATTAATGGTCATTGGTTGTAGTATCAGTCTCAGAAAAGACCCCTGGGACCAGATTTTTTTGATTCTGTTGCTTTCCTTGTGGAGCTCCTGTCCCCTCCAGGTCTTTCATCTCCCCCTTCTTTCATAAGATTCCCTGTACTCTGCCCAAAGTTTGGCTATGTGTCTCAGAATCTGTTTTAACACTCTGCTGGCTAAAGTCTTTCAGAGGCCCTCTGTGGTACACTCCTGACTTGTTCCCTGTTTATTTCTTACTACTTCTTTGGAAAACTCAGTTCAGCTCACTTGTCTATTAACTCACTTTTTCCTTTTACATTAACTGTCAGAAGCTGGCCATATGTTTCTAGTAAATAAACAACTGATGATTTTTTTTCTATAGTATATATTATTTCTTTTCTGTTCTCTATGATAGTCAAAAACTTTTCAATTAAATTCAACACCCAGCAACAATTGCTGCTTTTATTTTCTGCTCTACTAGAATCATATTTAGAAATCCATTCTATTCATTTTATTATCCTCTACTTGTTCTCTTCTTCTCACCAGAATGTGTGACTTTTACGGCTAATTTAAAAGCTTAATAAGTGGTATAGTTTGATTTGCATCCTCAGCCAATCATAAATTGAAGTGTCTAGATAACAATATGACCATAGTTATTAGTAGCGTTTTAAGGAAGTAATACAGTAAAATTGTGTCATTGAAATGGATTTTAAATTAATTTCAATGAGTTCCTTAGAAGAAATACAGAGAATTAAAGACAGTATCCAGCAGATTTTGAATACCAAGTTAAAGATTCTAGATATGCTTCTCTAAGACATAAAGTACTAAAAGCTTCTGCAGTGAGACTAGAAACTATGGGAGAGGCAGGCAACACATTCTGCTAAAGGGTTCCTGTCAGGTACTGCTCCTGTTACATCCTTCATGCTAGGCTTTGTGCTTCTAGAAGTAAGAGACAATAAATCCGTATTTCTTAGGCCATTAATTTAGTCATAATACCTTAAAGCATATACACTCAGCTAGTGCATTCATTGATGTTATTCCTTTTTGTCTCCTATCATAAATATTTCATAAATAATATGTATTGGTAGCATACATGCAGACCTATGGAGTAGAGGTACACTATGATAAAGGGGATTATGTTTTAAATGAGGCTACATATTGGTATATTTTCTTTTTTTAAGGTAAATCTTTTCTATTGTTACTAACCTACAAAATTTTAGCTTCTGAAATTAGTCCAGTGTTTATTTTTATTTTTTTCGAATTCTATACATGAGTGATGGACTTCCATCATTGATACACTTTCTTTTGTCTTCTCCAACTCTCCCTAGGTTCATGTCATACACTTTCTTTCAATTATATGACTTCTTTGAGCAATAATAAATGGGCTCAGATATAAGTCATGTGTATCACACATATCATGACTTTTAAGTTTGACGTATCTTCGCCTGTTCTTGAATCATTCAAAATCAAACACTTTGGTAAAAGCAAGTTTTAAATTTTTGCTTTATAATTTTGATTTATAAAACAACTGAAGAAAGGGAAATTCTAAACTTAAATATTTTTCCTTCTTTGCTATCCACTCAAAATACAGATTTACTAAAATCTGCAAGGAGTTAGAAGATATACCATGCAAAGTCCATCATATTACATGTACTAAATTTCAATGAAGTAAAGCAAAGTACTACTTATTGTATAATGGCCAGTACTTTATTATGGCCAATCTGAGTGTCATTCTTAATATAGTAAGTAATGTTAAATTTAGAACGAACATTTCTATGTTCATGAAAACCATAATACTACTTGTGCTATTAATGTTTTTTTAACTCTCTAAAGCCCTATTATATATCCAATTTATTCTCAAAAGGGTAATATTCCTTAGAAAACCTCAAATGCTCATGTAGCTGAGGACAAACTCAGTTCACTGAATACACAAACAGTATTAGTGGATTTTTGACATAACCGTCCAATCCCAGTACAAAGAGTATTTCTTCCCTCTTTAGTGATATTGTCATATTTTGTTTTCAATATTTGCTATGTCTCACAATAGGATAATCTTCGATACCTAAACTTTCATCTGTGTTGGACAATTGGCTCGCAATTTCTATAAGTATTATCATACAAAAAGATTCTATGCCCTCAATTCTTTACTGAAAATGTGCTGAGACCCTGATAATGAGTTGAAATGGAAGTATCTGGAATTTTATTGCTAAGATATATCCAGACTGAGTTGTTGACATTTTGTATTAGTAGATTTAAGGCATAGATTTTTTTTATTCATCTAGATAATTCTATTTAAGCATTTCTGTGATCTGCCAATGACAAGATCAATGGACATTACAGAAAAACATTTTTATTTTTCTGATTATAAATATTAATGAATTCCAGTACTGAACAAGTTATATTTTTCTATTTTCTTAAAATATTTGTATACTATCTCAAAATAATTAGAAAGAAAGCAAGACTATTAAGTAAGTTTATTGTTACTTTGAATTTAATAAAATAATTCTATCATCTTTTTTCTAAGCTGATAGAAGATGCTGAGTCTCATAAGCCAAACTTTGGGCAGAGTGCAGGGAATCTTATGAAAGAAGTGGGAGATAGTAAGACCTGGAGAGGACAAGAGCTCTACAAGGACAGCAACAGATCCAAAAAGTCTGGGAACAGGGGTCTTTTCTGAAACTGATACTATAGCCAAGGACCACTCATGGAGATGGCCTGAAACCCCTGCACAAAGGTAGCCTATGGCAGTTCAGTATCCAAGTGGGCTCCACAGTAATTAGGACAGGGACTGTCTCTGACAGGAGCTGATTGGCCTGCTCATTGATCACCTACCCCTGAGGTGGGAACAGCCTTTTCAGGCCACAGAAGAAGACAATGAAGCCACTCCTGGTGAAACCTGATAGACTAGGATCAGAGGGAAGGGGAGGAAGACCTTTCTTATCAGTGGACTGGAAAAGAGACACAGGTGAGGAAGAGGGAGAGTGCAACTGGGAGGGGAGGAGGAAGGGAGGTACAGGGGGAACACAAAGTGAATAAACTGTAATTAATAAAATATAAATAAAAAAGAAAAAAGTTTTTCACTGAAATTTATCAAAATTATAATTTTTCTATGATTTATAACAGTGTGGAATAATTTACCTTAATATATATATGAATATATAAATATATATTTACCTGCAAATTTCATGATTTCCTTGTTTTTCTTTTTTTAAATATTTTTTATTTTTAAATAATTTTATTCATTCACTTGTATCCCACCTGTAGCCCTCTCCCTCTTTCCCTCCCACTCCTCCCCTCCCTCGTTCCCTCATCTCCACCCTGCCCCCTTCCAAGTCCACTGAGGGGGGGTGTCCTCCTCTCCTTCCTTCTGGCCCAAGCTTATCAGATATCTTCAGGATGGTTGCAAAGTCCTTATCTGTGGCCTAACAAGGCTGCTCCTCCCTCAGGGGCAAGGGGAAGCTCATGAGTTCATGTCAGAAACAATTCCTGTCCCCCTTACTAGGGAACCCACTTGGATACTGAGCTACCATGGGCTATGTCTGAGCAGGGGTTGTAGGTTATATCCATGCATGGTCCTTTGTGGATACACAGTATCATAGAAGACCCTGTGCTCAGATATATTTGGATCTTGTGGGGTTCCCTGTCCCCTCTAGGACATACTAATTCCTCCTTCCTTCATATGATTCCCTATACTCTGCCGAAGGCTTGGTTATGAGTCTTAATATCTGTTTTGATACACTGCTAGGTAGAGTCTTTCAGGTGCCTTTTGCAGTAGGCTACTGTCCTGTTACTGTTTTCTCCTATTTCCAATGTCCATCCCCTTTATCTTTCTAGATGAGGATTGATCATCTTACTCCTGTACCTCTTTCTTGTTTATCTTCTTTAGGTGTACATATTTTAGTATGTATATTCTATCTTATAGGTCTATATAAGTGAGGATATACCATGTGTGTCTATCTGCTTTTGAGATACCTCACTCAGGATGATTTTTTCTAGATCCCACAATTTACCTGCAAAATTCATGATTTCCTTGTTTTTAATTGCTGAGTAGTATTCCATTGTGTAAAAGTACCACAATTTCTGTATTCATTCCTCTGTTGAGGGACATCTGGCTTGTTTCCAGGTTCTGGCTATTATGAATAAAGCTGCTACAAACATGGTTGCGCAAATGTCCTTGTTGTGTACCTGAACATCTTTTGGATAAATGCCTAGGAGTGATTTCTTTGTTTTTCATTGCTGAGTAATATCCATTCTTCAGTTGAGGAGCATCTGGGTTGTTACCAGTTTTTGGCTATTACAAATAAAACTGCTACAAACATGGTGGAGCAAATATCCTTATTGTATACTTGAGCCTCTTTTGGATATATGCTTAGGAGTGGTGTGGCTGTATCTTGAGGAAGCTCTATTCCCAGTTGTCTGAGAAAGCACCGGGTTGATTTCCAGAGTGCTTGTAAAAGTTTACATTCCCACCAGCAATGGAGGAGGGTTCCCCTTTCTCCACAACCTCTCCAGCATGTGTTGTCCCTTGAGTTTTTGATCTTGGCCATTCTAATGGGTGTAAGATGAAATCTCAGGGTTGTTTGTATTTGCATCTCCCTGATGGCTAATGGGTACTGGAAAGGATCATCCTGAGTGAGCTGTCCCAGAAACAGAAAGACACTCACGGTATATACTCACTCATATAGACATATAACCTACTAAAGTCTGTACACCTAAAGAAACTAATCAAGAGGGAGGACTCTTGCTAAAATGCCCAATTCCTATCCAGAAAGTCAAAGAGGATAGACATCAGAAGAAGAAGAAAACAGGAAACAAGTTAGAACCTGCCACAGACTGCCTCTGAAAGGCTCTGCCCTGCACACTATCAAAGCAGAGACTTATGGCCAGCTGTTGGGCAGGGTGCATGTAATCTTATGAAAGAAGTGGGAAATAGTAAGATCTGGAGAGGACAGGAACTCCACAAGGAGAACAACAGAACTAGAAAATTTGAACACAGGGGTCTTTCCAGAGACTCATACCCTAACTAAGTACCATGCATGGAGATAACCTAGAATCCCTGCACAGATGTGCCCATGGCAGTTTAGTGTCTAAGTGGGTTCCATAGTAATGGGAACAGGGACTACCTTTGACGTGATCTGATTGGTCTGCTCTTTGTTCACCTCCCCCTGAGAGGGGAGCAGCCTTACCAGGCCACAGAAGATGACAATGCAGCCACTCCTGATGAGATCTGATAGACTAAGATCAGCAGGAAGAAGAAGAGAACCTCCCCTATCAGTGGACTTGGGTAGGGGCATGGGTGAAGAATGGGGAGGGAAGTGGGATTAGGAGGGGAGGAGGGACGGGTTTATGGAGAGATACAAATTGAATAAAGTGTAATTAATAAAAGATAAAAAAATGTTGAAAAAAAGAAAAATAAATGGGAAAAAGATATATATATATGATTATATCAAAAATATAACCTATATTAACTAGTTAGGTTATAAATTATAATATTTTAAAAAGTGTTTTATTTTCTTGAATGTGCATGGAAACCTTTAGTAATTTTGACATGAGAAAACATTGCTATAAGAAGTTGGTACTTCTCAAATATTCACTAATTTACTTGAAGGAAATAGCCCTGTTTGGCCTTCAAATTACGTCTTTTGCTCTTGTAATATTTTGCTTCAAATATCTAAGTTACTCAAACTACATCATACTTACCAAGACAAACACTGTAGTGCATGTGTCAATATACATAAATATGTGAATGTGTGAGTTAGTGTATATGTGCAAATATGCTGCTATGCATAAATATACATAAACAACGTCAAGTATTATATATTCATTCATGAAAACACACAGAAATTATCACCTGGGAGTCTGACTTTAGAAAACAATCTTTCTTAGAATGATTGTGTTATAATATTGTTTTAGTAAATGTTAGTCGTTCAATAAAATATAAAATATTAAATTTTCTAAACTGCTTTTGGCACATCTGAAAATTCTGTAGGGATGTCTACATTATTTAGGCTGCAATGTTTTGTATGATGGTATTCACATCATCATTGAAGGGAGCCTAATGCATGTCCTCAAAAATATTACTATTTTGTTTTTAGAATATCCAAGATAATTTCTCACTTGCTGTATACTTGAGATAAAAACATATTTTTTTTCTTTTTTGCATCTTGTGTTTAATACATTTATTCACTTATTGTGCCTTCGTAAAATCATAACAGGAGCCACTAAAAGTCCATGTCACTTTTCAGAAATTAGTTGTCTCATGTCTAAAGCATCATTTTTAACTCTGCAATGCAAATTAAATTTAAAGTGTTTTAAAAGCAAACTTTTGTCATATCACAACCTTCTAATTTAGCAGGTGAAAAATTGTCCTACCAATATTTATTTACATTATAGTTTACAATAGTTATCTTTAATTATATTAATTTAAAAATGATTATTTCATTCATTACAAAGAATTTACATCTATAATATACATACATACATGTGTTTTTATGTACATGGTAACAAAATACTTAACAAGTATGAGGAAATAATGTTCACATATATGCTGGTGTGCTTATTTGTAATAAAATTGAAATTAAAATCTCTTCATTGCCATTTATTTTTCAGCAAGACCGACAATGACCAGAGCTAGTCTACGATACTGAAAAAATTATTTCCCCTAGATCTGGAAGTTTAAGACCCAACCTCAAGGTGTTAAGTTTAGTTTCGCACATGTAAAGCATAGCCTTGTCTGGGCCATGGCCATCAAGTCTTTCTTTTTACACAGTTGCTCCTCTGTACCTGCCTGTGTCTGCTTCCCTGTATCTGCAGGTCTCTACATGTCTTAATTGCCTTTTATGAGGACACCAGGGAAGGATTAAGGATTTGGATCAGGATCTATTCCAAATGAAGCCACAATTTGAATTTCTTCATCTTTTAAGAAACCTTATCCCCAAATACAGCCACACTATAAAGTACTCAGACCTAACACTTCAGCAAATGAATTTTTAAAAAATTCATAAAAAATTTAAAAAAATGTGATTTTTGTTCGTATTCTCAGGAATACTTTATTGTGTAACTTTAATAGGTTTATGAAATACATATACCTTTATGAAAACAAAAAGATGGCTATTTCATTTATACAATTGTAAAATATTTTCTTTCCTCTTATATGTGAGTGTTGGCTATATATAATATGCATCAATGAAAATAGAGCTATTTTGGGGGCGGAGCCAAGATGATGACTAGCACACACAGTTTCTGAGCTGTGGAAGAGCTAACCATCTGAGTTGGTGAGTGGAAGGACCTCTGAACCTAGGAAAACAACCATGAGGCTTTCTAAACAATAGGGAACATCGCAGGAGGTGAAAACTTTGATCTCCGGTCACCCCAGGGACTTGTTTGGAGAAGGAGAGAAACGACCCTTTGATCTCCCAGCACTCCCCTCCCCCAGACCTCCATCCTCCTCAAAACAGTGGACTCATCAAGATTCTCAGTGCAGACCTAACTGCCTGGGGTCTACAGCCGCTGAGGCAGAGCTCCAAGCCCTTTAGCTGCAAATGCCAGCTGTAACCATCTCGGAGTCCCAGATCCACATGGCAGCTGCACCATCCTCCCAGGGCCTGAGTCTGCTAGATGCCATCCTGGCTCCACAGGATGGCAATCACTGACGGTACAGCCTGCCCAATCCCACAGTGACAGAGAATACGCTATATACTCACCAAAACCAGGCAGAAAGACCATACAAGCTAGGCACACCAGGCGCTGGGCCTCCCAAGCTTGGAGAGAACAGTGGAGAGACCACAGGACTTCCCAGAAGGTATCTGGACTGGAAACCCAGTCTCCAGTTACAGTGGGACTCCCTAACCTGGCAGCAGAGCCACACAGAGCTGGCGGGGCACATCAGCCCTCCAGTTTAAGACTAACCAGGACCAAAGCAGAGAACAGAGAACCTGGTTATCCCAATTCCTACTGATGTGACCACCTTGAAACACCAGCTGCAGCAGGACCTCATAACCAGGCACAGCACGAAGCTGGCGGAGCACATCAAAGAAGCAGGGCCAAACCAGAGAGCAGAGAGCCCAGATACCCAGATCTCTGCCAAGTGACCTGCCTGTAAGTGAGTGCACCCTTGAGAATCTGCAGATCCCCAGACCCTGGGTCCTTCTAAAACAGAAGCCAGGCATCGAACCCCTCCCGCCCATATACCCACTTTGGGAAACAGAGGGTCACTTGGGGACATTGAAGCACCTGCTCTGTGGGTCCAATTGAGGAGTTAAGGCAGTTAATTCCAGAAATTGCACTGAGACCACCACTAGTGTCTGCTACATATACAGTGCAGAGCCCCTCCCACTCACTCAAGGGTTCAACATTATCTATCACTCTGACCCCTAAACACACTTCCATGCACACTTCCACACACACACACACACACACACACACACACACACACACACACACCTGAATTTGCCCGTTTTGTTTGTGCCTGCGTACTTTTCTCCCACAAGTACAGCTAGTCCTCAGCACACGATGAGGACACAGGACCTCTCTCAGCTTCTTGAAGAACTCTCCAGACGCCAGAGAGAGACAGTACCAGTCTGAACTGCAGAACCCAAAAACAAACAGGGAAGGTTTCATATAAGCCATGGCCAGGGGTAGGCGAAAGAACACTTCCAACATAAATCAGGACATCATGACTTCCCCAACCCCCTAAACTGACAGATACTCCAATTCAACAGAAGCACAGAAAAGTGACTTTAAAGCTATGCTTATCCAACTATTTGAGGCTCATAAAGTGGAAACAAACAGCTCTCTCAGAACAATAGCCATGCAAATTCAGTCAGTTAAAGAGAAAATGAACAAATCTTTCAAAGACTTGGACAGTCAATTGGAGGTAAAGAAAAAAGAAATAGACAAAATTATTAAAGAAACACAGGCAAACATAGCCAAACAAATAGAGGCACATGTAGAGATAAAATTAGTGGCATATAGAAAGGAAATGAACAAAAAAATAGAGACTACCGTACAAAGACAAGAATCCACATTCAAACAATTCAAACAGATGAAGGAAATGGTGCAAGGCATGAAAACAGAATTAGACTCAATAAAGAAAACACAAACTGAGAAAACACTTGAGCTGGAAAACCACGAAAAAAAGCATCACCAATAGAATACAAGAGATGGAAGAGAGAATTTCTGGAGCTGAAGATATACTCGCAGAAATTGATACTTCTCTCAAAGAAAAAGTAAAATCAGAAAAGTCCCAAACACAAAATATCCAAGAAATCAAGGATGCCATAAAAAGACAAAATCTAAGAATAATAGGAATTGATGAAAAACAAGACTCCAGGCTCCAAGGTCCAGAAAACATTTTCAAGAAAATCATAGAAGAAAATTTTCCCAACTTAAAGAAAGAGATGTCCATAAATATACAGAAGGCCTACAGAACACCTAATAGACTAGACCAGAAAAGAAACACATCACATCACAACATAGTCAAAACACTAAATCTACAGAACAAAGAAAAGATATTAAAAGCAGCAAGGGCGAAAGGCCAAGTAACATATGAAGGTAGACCTATCAGAATCACACCGGATTTCTCACCAGAAACTATGAAAGCCAGAAGGGCCTGAGCAAGTGTCATGGAGACTCTAAGAGATCACAAATGTCAACCCAGATTACTATACCCTGCAAAGCTTTCAATCAACATAGATGGAGAAAACAAAATATTCCATGACAAAACTAAATTTATGCGATGTCTACACAGCAAATCAGCCCTACGGAAGATATTAGAAGAAAAACTCCAATTCAATGAAAACAACTTCACCCAAGAAAACATGGCATACAGATAGTATCCCAACAAAAATGAAAAGAAAACAAGCAATGAAACACAGTAAGATCACTGACTCCAATACAAGAGAAACTAACATTTATTGGTCAATATTATCTATCAACATCAATGGACTCAACTTGCCAATAAAAAGACACAGACTAACAGAATGGGTGCATAAACAGTATCCAACATTCTGCTGCATCCAAGAAATGCACCTCTGCAACAAAGATAAACACTATCTCAGAGTAAAAGGCAGGAAAAATGTCTTTCAAGCAAACAGACCCAGAAAACAAGCTTGGGGTAGCTATGCTAATATCTAATGAAATAGACTTTTAAACAAAATTAATCAGAAAAGATGTGGAGGGACACTACATTCTCATCAAAGTGAAAATCCACCAAGAGGACATCACAATTCTGAACATCTATGCCCCAAATACAAGAGAGCCTACATTCATAAACAAAACATTACTAAAACTTAAATCACACATTCATCCCAACACCTTGATAGTGGGAGACTTCAACACTCCACTTTAACCAAAGGACAAATCATCTAGACAAAAACCAAATAAGGAAATAAAGGCACTTACAGAGGTTCTAAATCAAATGGACCTAATAGATGTCTACAGAACTTTCCACCCAAACATAAAAGAGTATACCTTCTTTTTCAGCACCTCATGGAACCTTCTCCAAAATAGACTATATAACTGGTCACAAAGCAAACCTCACCAGATACAAGAAGATTGAAATAATCCCCTGTATTCTATCTGACCACCATGGAATAAAGCTGGACATCAACAACAATGGAATTAGAAAAAAGCCCACCAGCACATGGAGACTCAAGAACTTGCTGTTCAATGATAGCTGGGTTAAGGAAGAAATAAAGAAAGAAATGAAAGACTTCCTGGAATTCAATGACAATGAAGGTACAACATACCCTAATTTATGGGACACAATGAAAGCAGTGCTCTGGGGAAAACTTATAGCACTAAATGCCTTCAAGAAAAAAATTTGTGACATCTCATACAAGCAACTTAATGGCCCAACTGAAAGCCCTAGAGAAAAAAAGAAGCAAATGTACCCAAGAGGAGCAGACTGCTGGAAATAATCAAACTCAGGGCAGAAATCAGTGAAATAGAAACAAATAAAACTATTCAAAGAATCAATGAAACCAAGACCTGGTGCTTTGAAAAAAATCAACAAGATAGTCAAAACTTTAGCCAAACTAACCAAAAGATAGAGAGAAACTATCCAAATCAGCAAAATCAGAAAGGAAAAGGGGGACATCACTACAGACACTGAGGAAATCCAAATAATCATTAGGTCATACTACATAAGCCTATATGCCACAAAATTCAAAAATCTAAAAGAAATGGACAATTTTCTTGATAGATTCCATTTGCCAAAATTAAGTCAAAATCCGGTAGAAAGATTGAATAGTCCTATTTCCCCTAAGGAAAGAGAAGCAGACATTAACAGTCTCCCTTCCAAAAAAAAGTCCTTGGCCAGACGGATTCAGTGCAGAATTCTACCAAACCTTCAAAGATGTGCTAACTCCAATTCTCTCCAAATTATTCCACAAAATAGAAAGATAAGAAACTTTACCAAATTCATTCTAAGAAGCCACAGTCACCTTAATACCTAAACCACACAAAGACCCAACCAAAAAAAAGAACTTCAGACCTATCTCTCTTATGAACATTGATGCAAAAATACTCAAGAAAATACTTGCAAACCGAATCCAAGAACACATCAAAGATATCATCCACCATGACCAAGTAGGCTTCATCCCAGGCATGCAAGGGTGGTTCAACATATGGAAATCCATCAATGTAATCCACCACATATACAAACTGAATGAGAAAAACCACATGATCATCTCCTTAGATTCTGAAAAAGCATTTGACAAAGTCCAACACCCATTCATGTTTAAGTCTTGGAGAGATCAGGGATACAAGGCACATACCTAAAGATAGTAAAGGCAATATACAGCAAGCCTATAGCCAACATCAAACTCAATGGAGAGAAACTTAAATAAATCCCAGTAAAATCAGGGATAAGACAAGGATGCCATTGTCTCCATATCTCTTCAACATAGTACTTGAAGTCCTAGCCAGAGCAATAAGACAACTAAAGGAGATCAAGTGTATACAAATCAGAAAGGAAGAGGTCAAAGTGTCACTATTTGCAGATGATATGATAGTATACATGAGCTACCCCAAAAATTCAACCAGAGAACTCCTTCAGCTGATAAACACCTTCAGCAAAGTGGCAGGATACAAAATCAACTCAAAAAAAAAAATCAGAAGCCCTCCTGTATACCAAAGACAAAAGGGCCAAGAAAGAAATTAGGGAAACAATACCCTTCACAATAGCCACTAACCACATAAAGTACCTTGGGGTGACACTAACCAAGCAAGTGAAAGACCAGTTTGAAAAAAACTTCAAGTCTCTGAAGAAAGAAATTGAAGAAGATATTAGAAGATGGAAAAAATCTCCCGTGCTCATGGATTGGTAGGATAAACATTGTGAAAATGGCCATCCTGCCAAAAGCAATCTACACATTCAATGCACTTCCCATCAAACTACCAACTCAATTCTTTACAGAGCTTGAAAAAAAGATTCTCAGCTTCATATGGAGAAACAAAAAACCCAGAATCTCCAAAACGATCCTGTATAACAACAGATCATCTGGAGGTATCTCCATCCCCTATCTCAAGCTGTACTACAGGGCAATAGTAATAAAAACTGCATGGTATTGGCACAGAAACAGAAAGGAGGATCAATGGAACTGAATAGAAGATCCAGAAATAAACCTGCACACCTATGAATATTTGATTTTTGACAAAGCAGCTGAATCCATTCATTTGAAAAAAGACAACATCTTCAACAAATGGTGCTTGTCCAACCGGATGTGTACATGCAGGAAAATGAAAATAGATCCATATTTATCACCCTGCACAAAACTGAAGTCCAAGTGGATCAAAGACCTCAACATAAAACCAGACACATTAAATCGGCCAGAAAAAAAAAAGTGGCGAATACCCTAGAACTCATTGGCACAGGAGGCAACTTCCTGAACAAAACACCAACACCACAAGTTCTATGAGGAACAATCAATAAATGGGACCTCATGAAACTGAAAAGCTTCTGTAAAGCAAAAGACTGTCATCAAAACAAAATGACTGCCTACAGATTGGGAAAGAATCTTCATCAACCCTTTATCTGACATAGGGCTAATATCCAGTATATATAAAGAACTAAAGAAGCTGAAAAGCAACAAAACAAGTAATCCAATTAAAAAATGTGGAACAGGGCTAAACAGAGAATTCTCGACAGAGGAATATCGAATGGCAGAGAAACACTTAAAGAAATGCTCAAAGTCATTAGCCATTAGGGAAATGCAAATCAAAACAACCCTGATATTTCACCTTACACCCAACAGAATGGCCAAGATGAAAAACTCAAGTGACAACACATGCTGGAGAGGTTGTGGAGAAAGGAGAACTCTCCTACATTGCTGGTGGGAATGTAAACAGGTACAACCACTTTGGAAGTCAATCTGGCGCTTTCTTGGACAATATAGGAATAACGCTTCCTCAAGACCCAGCTATACCACCGATAGTTATATACCCAACATTTGCTCAAGTACACAATAAGGACATTTGCTCTACCTTGTTTATAGCAGCTTTATTTGTTATAGCCAGAACCTGGAAACAACCCAGATGTCCATCATCGGAGGAATGGATACAGAAATTGTGGTATTTTTACACAATGGAATACTACTCAGCAATCAAAAAGGAGGAAATCATGAAATTTGCAGGCAAATGGTGGGATCTAGAAAAGATCATTCTGAGTGAAGTATCTCAGAAGAAGAAAGACAAACATGGTATATACTCGCTTATATAGACCTACAAGATATAATAAATATAATGAAGTCTATACACCTAAAGGAGATAAAGAAGAAAGCATACAGGAGGTAAGATGATCAATCCTCACTTAGAATGACAAATGAGATGTGCATTGGACATATGACAGGAGTCTACCGCAGAAGGCATCTGAAAGATCCTACCAAGCAGCGTTTCAAAACAGATACTAAGACTCATAACCAAACCTTCGGCAGAAGTGGAGTTAGTATGATAGGGAAAGCATAAGAGCTCCACAAGGACCAAATATATCTGGGCACAGGGGTTTTTCTGAAACTGTTTCTCCAACCAAGGACCATGTATGCATATAACCTAGAACCTTTACTCCGACAAAGCTCATTGTACCTCAATAACCAATTCGTTTCCCATAGTAGAGGGAACAGGGACTATATCTGACAGGAACTCAATGGAAAGCTCTTTGACTCCCCACCCCCCAAGGGAGGAGCAGTTCTGCTAGGCCACAGAGGAGGACTTCGCAGGCAGCCCTGAAGATACCTGATTAAACAGGGCCAGACGAAAGGGGAGGAGGTCCTCCCCAGTCCGTGGACTTGGAAAGGGGCAAGGAGAAGCTGAGGGAGGAAGGGCGGGATTGGGAGGGAATGGGGGAGCGGGATGCAGCTGGGATGCAGAGTTGATAAAATATAAATAATAATATCAAACCATAAACAAAAACAAAAACAAAAACAAAACAAAAAAAAACTGCAAGACAACTAAAAAAAAGGAAAGGAAAATAGAGCTATTTGATTATTGTATTTTGATTGTTTTTCAATGTTTTAGAACATACCTTCTTGCATACACTGGTCTCAAAATGAACTACTACTAAGTCATCCGTATTGCTTCTTTAATGTTAAAGTTAATTATTATACATTGTGGAAAATCCTATGACATCGTCTTCCTAATCCTTGAGAACAGAAAACACTCATCAAATGTGACAGCTGGTATGTATGTTATATAGATCAATAGTGATGTTGTCATGTTAATTTAAAATAATGATGCAGGCATGAATTTGAAAAAAAAGAGAGAACTCTTTTTATGGTGAAGCTTTGAGAAGCAGGACACAGAAATAAATAATATTGGGAACTAAAGATTATGGGAGAAAAAAAGTTCCTTCTCCAACTTAATGGATCATAACTAAGCAAACCACAGACATGTGAAGATGTTCAGGAATCCAGACATTTGCCTTGGACCTTTGGATCCTATAAACAATAACTAGGGATGACACTCTTTTATTGTACATTGCTCATATCTTAAGTCTTAAGAAAAGTTGAATTAAATATTGCATCCAATCATTATCTAAGCTTTTTAAACTTCATTTTGCTTAGGCATGGACTTTGTTCTCATGAAATGATTTGAAATAGTATCTAAATTAGATGAACTTTAGTGTTGAGCACAGGAATACAATGTGAATCTCTGTGCTGTCTGTAAGCTGACTTGGGGGGACTTAAATTAGAAATAGAATAAAATCTTCAGCAGAAATAATAATCAAGCATGGAGCTAGGTCTTGGGATTGCATAACTGACATCTGAAATGTACCAGGAGAAAATATTTTCAAATGAAACACTAAGACATATGGTACACCTTTTGTAATTTGAATATTAAACAGTCTTACATAAGTGAAAGTCGGCGGTTTGCCAACAACTGGACAATTCTAAACTTAAGATAGGAACCCAGGCAAAATCCTTTTACAGGAATTTTAATGAGAGTGGAAAAAATATATGTTTTATATTTATAATCTTTTAGATACCTTTTTAATATTTTCACAATCAGCACATGGTCCAGGAGAATAAAGCAGCATATAGCTTCTTTAATCCAGTGCGCTCCTGACTAAGCACATGGTCATGTATTAGTATCTATATCTAAACATTTATTCTCTATCCTTCTCTACCTCTGTCCCTCTTATTTCACCCCTTCAAGCATCCATGTATAAAAATATACCTTATATCATCTTTCGTTATATCAAAACTGGAAATATTCCTCTGCACATAAAATTGACTCTGAATTAATTTTCTTTGTCACATTACTGTAATTTCTTAAAAAAAACAGAAAAACACAAGTTTGAAATTAAGAAATAAAAGAAGGAAAGATGGAAGGTGGGAGGAAGACTGGGAGAAAGAGAAGGAGGAAATCTTCAATTATAACAAATCTCTACCAGTTGAATAATGACCCCTATGGTACAAATATTTCTATATTAGGCACAGTTTGTTTTGTATTAAAAATTATTTAAGTATATATATTGTCTGTAATGTATATGTATAATTTTAGTAAATATAAACATACTTAGTTTATATGCAAAGTTCTTTTTCAGTGCTTAGACTGTGACTACAATGTCATTAACAAGAAGACACCTGTAACAAGCCCACATATGTACATCAAGAAGTGCTCACTCAAATTATATTGTCAAATGCATTACAGACATGCATTTGATAATAATCATTATCAAATCAATAATACAGTAATACATATACCCCTTAATTCTCACCAAGCTCTGTGTTTTGTATTTCTCCTTCTCATTCATGCCATTACATTTGTATATCATGAGACAATAATTCATAACAATTCTGGCCTTTGTGCCATAGCCCACATAAAAGAGACTCAATTAATTTTCACAAAAATTGTTAGATTCTAATCATTTTCTAAGAAAAAAGAAAAATACTAAGTAAGTATTGGTATGATAGTGTAATTGATTTCAAATGCTTTTGAAGTCATATTGGTATGGTGTCGGAAAAGTATCATAGCAATGATGAACTTTGTCTTTATTTCTACTTAGTAAACAATGACTCAATTCCTCTGAGACATTAAAATGTCCAATTCTCTATGCTTCTAATTGGTTAGAAGCACTATTAGGAAATAATAACTCTTTGACCCTTTTTGCTGCAGGACATTGGGTGCTGCTACTTCATGAGATTTTCTCTAAAATAACCTTTCAGAACCAGACACAACAGCTTTTATTCTATATCTTTACTGACATATGACCTTTGTAAACTTATACATAAGAAAAAATAAAAGATGCTAAGGGAGACACAGTTATCTGTTTCAAAATTCATCTATCCCCACAAGCTACAGAGATATCATGACCTATAAAGTTCAAAGCTGTGTTGGTTCTTCCTAACAATTACCCAAAGCTATTATGATTTCTTCCCATCACTTAAAATGTCATAGCTAAGATAACTGTTCCAGGTTGAGAATGTACATGATTTAACAAGGAGCTGCTGTGTGATAGCTGGGTTTGATTGGATTGCTGCCATTTCAAGCTGCTAATGCATCAGGTCCTATAGAGTCTCATTCTCTCTGAACTATATCACTAACCCAGAATTCCTTATAAGGGATTTTATGCTCACATTTTTTTTTTCATTTTTAAATTAAGTTTATTTATTTATTCGTTTTGCATTCCAATCACAGCCCACTCCCTCCTTTTCTCCCAGTCTCATCCTCCCTCCCTCTTTTCCCTTTTCCCTCCTTCCCTTCTCCTGAGAAAAGGGAAAACCTCAATCCCCTTTACAAACCCACCCCAGCACATCCAAACACTAAGCACATCTTCTTATCCTCTTGTCTGAAGCCAGACAAGGCAGCCCAACTCAAGGAAAGTAATGCAAAAACAGGCCATGTCAAAGACAGTCCCTGCTGTAATTGCTTGGGACCCAATAAAAATCAAGATGCCTTTCAGTTACATATGTGTTGGGGCCTAAGTCTAGTCCATGGATGGTCTTTTGTTGGGGCTTCAGTCTTTCTAAGCTCCCCATGGGCCTAGGTTAGTTGATGCTGTTGGTCTTCTTGAGGTGTTATTGTTCCCTCCGGGAACTTCCATCTTACCCTCCACTCTTCCACAAGACTCTCTGCATTCCACCAAATATTTGGCTGTGTGTCTCAGCATCTGTTTCGATCTTCTACTAGGCAGAGCCTCTCAGAGGACAGATATACTAGGCAAGCATAGCAGATTATCATTAATAGTGTCAGTGGTTGACCCTCTCCTATGTAGTAGGTCTCAGATTGGACCAGTTATTGGTTGGCCATTCCCTCAATCATTATTCCGTCTTTATCCCTGCCCATCTTTTAGGCAGGGCAAATTTGGGGTCAAAGGTTTTTTGGATAGGTTGGTTTTCCCTTCCCTCCACAAGAAGTTCTACCTGGCTAGGAGGTGGTCACTTCTGTCTCCATGTCCCCCACATCTAGGGGTCTCAGCGAGAGTCACCTCATACCCTCTCAGGAGCCTACCCTGTTGCAGGTAAGCAATAATTTTTATTTCAATTAAATTTGCTCTGAGATGGCCAATGTTCATTCTAATCATCTAATAATAAATATTAATGACAGTATTATCAGGTAATACTGAGATTCTTTAATGTGTCTCATTATGTTCCACTGGCCCTCATGGAAGTTTAAGAAGGAAAGGGCTTGGGCATTCCAGTTTACACTTTAACACAAAAACTGAGAGGATATATAGGAAAGGAAGAAATTGTGTTTCTGTAGCTTATGAAATAAGTGCATTTTAAAACAGATGACTGTTTATCTCTTAGCATAATTTTCTTTTTCTACTTTCTAGGCTTAAATCCCTCAACCCAAGCATCTGCAAGTGGATTTGTAAAATTCACCATGAACCTTTGAGTTACTGAAAAAGAAAATGATTCGATAAACAACATAGAACATTTATTTGAAAAGAACGTGTTGTTATAGCTTATAGAAGTGTTTAGACATTTGTACTAGATAGTTTCAATTCAATTTGACATGAAAAAAGTCATCTGAGCAGGGGTTCTAGGTTATATCCATGAATGGTCCCTGAGTGCTGGGGGAGCGTCCTTGCCAGGCCACAGAGGAGGACAATGAAGCCAGTCCTGATGAGACCTAAGCTAGGGTCAGATGGAAGGGGAGGAGGACCTCCCCTATCAGTGGACTTGGAGAGGGGCATGTAAGCAAGAATAGGGAGGGAGGGAGGTATTGGGAGGGAATGAGGGAGGGTGCTACAGCTTGGATACAAAGTGAATAAACTGTAATTAATATAAAAATAAAAATTTAACTAAAAAAGTTATCTGAGAGGAGGGAATCTCAGTTAAGAAAATGCATAGAGAGAACATAGACCCTCTTCTAAGATGTAGCCATGAACAGTTCAGTCTCCATGTGGGATCTCTAGTAAGTGAAGAAGAGACACTCTGACATGAACTTGGTTGCCTGCTCCTGGGTCACTTCTCCCTGGTGTGGCAACCTAGATAGCCCACAGAAAAAGAGGATCCAGGCCCTGCTGATGGGACCTGATAGGCTAGGGTCAGATAGAAGGGGAGGAGGACTTCCCCTATCAGTGGACTAGGGGAGAGGGATATCGAGGAAGAGGGAGGAAAGATGGGGACTAGGAAGAAATGAAGGAGGGTGATACAAGTGGGATACAAAGTGAATAAATTAATAATAATAATAATAATAAAGAAAATGTTTCTTCTGATAGGCTTCACCCAGCAACTGTTGGATACAGATGCAATGACTCACAGCCCAAGAGTAGGCCAATCTTGGAGAGTCTTATGAAAGAATGGGAGGAAAGATAGAAGAAGATGGGAGCATCAGAGACACCACAAGAAGACCTACAGAGTAAACTAACCTGGGCACATGGGGGTTCACAGAGAATGAACCAAAAAAACATACGTGGGCTGGACAAAGAACCCCTATCCATATGTAGCAGATGTGTATCCTGTTCAACATGTGGTTCCCCTAACAGTGCAACAGGAGCTGTCTCTAACTATGCTGTCTGTCTTTGGATCCCTTTCCTCTAGCAGGACTGTTTTGTCAGACCTCAATGAGAGAAACTGTGATTCAACTTGAGATGACAAGGTGGGGTTAACGCCCCCTTGTGGGCCTATCTTTCTCTGAGAAGAAGGAGAAAGTAGGAATAGGGAGAAGGGTCATGAAGGTAGGACTGGGAGGAGAGGAGAGATGGAGCAGGGATCCGGCTGTAAAGTGATTAAATAAATAAATAAAGCAGGAGTGGGAGGAAGGTGTATTACATGGAATATATTATATTCATTTGGGTGTTGAATATGTTGTTAGAGTTTATATTTGAATTTATGTGTGTGTGTGTGTGTGTGTGTGTGTTTGAATACTGGTGTGTATGTGTTGTATAATATGTTTCAGTCAAAATACTAAAGGTTATACATTAGATTGAACTAAACCTCTACTTAAAACTACTAATGTATCTTATTAAAATAGTCTATAATTTCAAGAAGACTGTAAGATAATATGTTCATTACCTAAACATCATCTAAGCAATTTTGAGAATTAAAATATTGATGTGAAAACAGAATACTATGGGAAGAAACGATCCTTGTCACAAAGACAGTGGTAACTGAATCTGCAAGGATATAATTTGTCAACAGACTAAATGATTTATAAGGCTATACTGGTATTTAAATATTGGTGTTCAGATTTTTTCACTTTACCAAGGAATTGACATTATTCAGAGTGCCTAAAGAAATAATTTTATTTCAGTCAATAATATTCTTTGACTCACAAACTTCTATTCCACTGAGTAATGTTTCCTTGAATATTTTATTCACCGTAGGTTATCCATGATTAGTTGTGATTGTTTTAAATGAACTCAAGCTATAAGTTGCATCTCACTAGGTATTTGGGAACAGCAACAAGAAAAATTAGCTAACAGACACAAATGGTATCAAGAGTGTTTCCTAAGAAGAACTTGGATGAATTCAGGCTACAGCTAAAGAAACCCTATAATACTGCAAACAGAATTTATTCTATCAGTCTGGCAGGAATGATAAAAGTCAAATGATAGAAGTGCAGATATGTTCTATCTTTATCCCTGCACATCTTGTAGGCTGGGCAAATTTGGGGTCAAATTGTTGTTGTGGGTGGGTTGGTATTTCCTTTCCTCTACTAGCAGACTAGTCTAGTTAGAGGGTGCCCTCTTCAGTCTCTGTGGTCTCTGCTACTTGGAGTCTCTGCTTGAGTTCCCCCTCATATTCTCCCAGAAGACTACCCTGACTTAGGTCTCCAACTTGTGAGAGAGATAGCCCCACCATCAGTTTCTCTTTTCTCTATAAGCCTCTGCCTTCTTTCCCTCTCTCTCCCCAGGTCTGATCTCCACTCTCTTAATTCTCTAAGCCCCCTCTCCTACCTTGTTCCCTCACTTCAGCCACGACCACCCTCTATTCTGTCTCCCCTTTCAATTGAGATCTATGCATCCTTCCTTGGATCCTTCTTGTTATTTATCTTCTTTGGGTCTGTGTCTTGTAGTACACATATCCTGTATTATATGGCTACAATCCCTTTGTAAGTGAGTATATACCATGTGTGTCTTTCTGGGTCTGAGCTACCTCACTCAGGGCAATATTTTCTAGTTCTATCCATTTGCCTGAAAATTTCATGATTTCTGTGTTTTAAATAGCTGAGAAACATGCCATTGTGTAAATGTGCCACAGTTACTTTATCTGTTCTTCGGTTGATACAAAGCAGGGGGGAAAAAGTATTTTCTGTAATTTAAAGGAAAGAAACATCCTTTGTTTTCCCCCACTATATCATTTTAATATAATTTTTAAAAATATTATTCATTGATTATATTATATATATATATATATATTTATATATATTATTGATAATTTCTTATAAAGTTTTTTTTGATAATTTCTTATCTGTTCTTCAGTTGAAGTACATCTTGGTTGTTTCCAGATTCTGGCTATTGTGAATAAAGCTGCTATGAACATAGTTGACCAAGTGTTCTTGTTGTGTGTTGGAGTGTCTTTTGGCTATATGCCCTGAAATGGTATAGCTGGGTCATGAGGTAGATCTATTCCCAGTTTTCTGAAAAAGTGCCAGAATGATTTTCAAAGTTGTTGTATAAGTTTACACTCCAACCAGAAGTGGAGGAGTGTTCCCCTTTATCCACACCCTAGCCAGCATGTGCTGTCACTTGAGATTTTGATCTTAAACATTCTGATTTGTATCAGAGTCATTTTGATTGGCCCAACCAAAGAGTCACCCAATGGGGGCGTGTTAACCATTTACATTATGAGTAATGCTCTGTTATTCTTGCAGACAGGAGTCTATCAGAATTGTCTTCTGAGAGACTCTTTCCAACAGTGCCTCAAAACTGATGCTGACACTTACAGCCAAAAAGCGGTTGATGCTTATGGAGTCTTGTGGAAAAGTGGGAGGAAAGAGAAAAGGACCTGGAGGCGACAGGAGCTACTGAAGACTAACAGAGGCAACTAACCAGGGCCCAGAGGAGCTTGCTGATAGTGTAGCATCAACCAAAGACCATCCGTGAATTGGACCTAAGGCTCCTTCAATGATGTAGCAGATGGCCAACTTAGGCTTTATGTAGGTCCTCTAGTAAAGGAAGTGGGTACTGCATCAGACACAGATTCTCTTGCCAGCTTTTTCATTGCTTTACCTTGGCAGGACTGCCTTGCCAGGCCACTAATGAAGAAGACAAAGTCAATCCTGATGCAACTTGATGGGCTGGGGTGGATGGAAAAGGGAGCCAGCCATTTTGAGGAATAGGCGAGGAGAAGAGGAAGGATGAAACTGGGAGGGGAGGAAGGATATAGATTTAATAAATATAAATAAATTAAAAAAGAAAGGCAGATATGAAGACTTGTTGGTGATTAATATTTACTATTGATTTATCTTTTAGTTAAACAGTGGTTATTCCTAAACTAGCTGTATACCCAAATCACTGCACAGAGACTAGTATTTACATAATTAAGCTAGAGCACAATGCTGGGAAATAATTACTCCATCCTAAACCTCCAAGCCCATATACTTTCCTCCCATTCAGATTTCCCACATTATACTTGCTTTAAGTCATATCTGAGTTCTGGTTTATCTCTCCTCATGGATCCAAGTCCTCTCCTGCTGATCTCTCCTCTGACCTTCCCACTAGCTTCCTCCTCCTTCCCTCTGGACCAGCATGTCCCACCCTATTCTCTCCATTGCTCAGCATTGGCTGGTTGCTTTATTGACAATACAGATAAAAAAAATGGTGGCATGTTTACACAAACTTGAGACAGGTGATGCTTAGAATAAACATGACAATGCAATGTCAGATTGAAACCAGATAGTGGCATAGAGAAATCAGCATTTGAGTGAACAAGGGTATAAACTGCATACATTCCACAACAACATTATACCAACAGAAGACCATATCTTGTGGCTTTAAAGGGAAATAAAGACACTGTCAAGAGATGAGATAAATGCCATTCATGTTCTCAGGACCTCACGCTGGTCCTGAGAAACAGAGTAAAGTTATGGATCTGTATTGTTTGGTGGAAGAACTCTTAGGATACATGCACAGTTGAGCTGTGTCATGGTTACTGTTCACTACTCTTATTTTGTTTACACTAAGAGAAAAGAAAATAGAGTAGATAGATTTGAAAATTATGCCACTTTGCATTGGGAAGGACTTTGAAAAACTTTAAAGTTAAGGACAAGGCAGATACAGAAAAGAATCTCCAGTTGTAAAATGGTAAGCAGAATTAAACATACACATTAGACTTTGCCTTGGGACATAAAGAATGGTATCTTGAGAGTAAAACCTATCATCAAAGTCCTCAAGGTATAAATATTCATATTAGTTTGAAGGATAGTGCCTGAACAAAAACTACAATCTTTCTCTAGGTTCAGCTAACAAGACCATCATATCACTGTGCAGCTATGATAAATTGGGACCAGGCTATATATTAAGCTAGCAATTGAACATGGTATCATTAGCCAAATGGTACTGTTTTTAAAATGAAAAAAGTATAACTTTAAACTTATTTTTTATTCTTTATTTTTCAAGATAAAGTCTTACAACATACCTCTGTCTGGCCTGGAACTCTGTGTAGACCAGGCTTGGAACTCACTGCTGAATTTGTTATGACTAAAGTAATGTACCATCACACCAAGCTGATGCAACTAGAGTTTTAAAATATTGTTCTGGTGATAACTCTTGATTCTTTACTCTACCCTTCAGTGTTATCTTTGACTCCTTACAGTAACTCTAACCGCTGTGCTGACAGATTCTGATTCATTTCCATTGTTCCTTTACCACTATGAATTTCAGCATTCTTCATCAACACATCAATAAATTCACAGACATTTTTTTCACATGCAAAGTGCCTTAAAAGGTAGCAGTGTGTTGGAGGTAAAATCAACTTGCATTACCACAGCTGATAGACTGAGTACTGTTTCTAAAATTTGCAGCATTTCTCCTTTTTCCATGTTAAACCAGAAGTGTAACAAAGCTTATAAAAAGACAGCCAGAGGACAAAACTTCCAAGATCTCACTAGTGGCTCTGGAATCCAGTGCAACCAGTGATCACATGAAATATTAGACAAGCATATTTCCAATACAAGTAATAATAGGTTCGACAGACTGATCTCTTAAGATGCTGTAGACTCTTTCTGTAACATATCTCTGAATTATCTACCAATCCATCATTCTTTTGGGCTGATTCACCTTCACTAAATTCAATATTTATTGGATCATGGAGGCTTGCCCCAATGTTAAAGAAAGCCACCAATGGCTGGAAGTGTATGCATTAGATCCTTGAAAGGAAATGTTGAGAAACCATGTCATAAAACAATAGAAGTGAATCCTAGGTTTCAGTGAAGATACTGTCATAGTGGATGGCTGCTACTGATGGCTACAGTAAATGGAATGGAATTTATGGAAGAAAGAAGATGCAGGTTACAGCACTAGAATGATGGGAAAACTCAATTCCATTGGAACACTTGGTTCCATTCTTGTGTTGGTTTGACCTTTCCTTGCTTTACCCTCATGCCTTCCATCTGTGACAGTATTTACTCTGTATCATTGTATATTAAAAGTATGTGACTTGTCATTTGACTATACAGGGACTATCAGTCCTTACTGATTCTTCACAATCAGAGAAGATTTTGAAGTTTGGAATTTTAAAGTTTCAAACTATAATGCTGATGAGGATTCGAAACTGTAGTCAATGAATTTTTCGGTGAAAAAGGGAAGTAGTCAAAAAGGGGTCAGGATGAGGTGTTATAGTGTACTTGTCAAATGTTATAGATTCGTGTGTAGGAACACTTGTTCCCTAACTGCATGAACTCTGTTAGGAGGTTTGAAAATATTAAAAGGTGCTACTTAGCTAAAGGAAGTGAGCCACTGAGCATCTCAAGAGCATACTTTGCAAAAATAAAATAAAAACAAACATTGATAAGGAAAATAACCAGCTAGCAATGAATGCAAATATTGGGATTTAATATGGATAGTTTATAAGACTGTAACTTCAATTTTTGTATCCAACTCATTAAAATATGTTTTGCATATGTTTCATTCTAAAAATATTCTTCTTGCTGAGGCAGGTGATTTTTCCTCATGACTTGTATACATAAATTAGTATTTTCTATGAATTTTTCATCAAAATATTCTAGAATAATTATGATGTATTTTCAGGAAAATTGGGGAAAAATTGAGTTTAAAGAATTCTCATTTATAACCTGGACATCCATGACACTCAAAACTTATATAGTAACTATCCCCTTTTGTGATAAATCATATAGTAAAAAAGTATATTGATGATTAGTCAAGAGAGTTATACAAATATTGTTTTGATTTTTCACAAATTGTCAATGTATTGATCCTAAATGATATGTAAACTACATTAAAAATCCAAAGTTCCTATGAGAGATAGGAGAGAAGAAAGAAATATTGAGGCATTTTCTCTCTCCTTTCAACACTGCCTCTCACACCAGCCCATGCCTCTCTCACTCAAACTGTTTTCCCACTGAGTACCTTCTAGTGGTCATGAAGTTTTCACCCAACTGAATTTCAGTATGGTTGCTAGTATGTGCCTGAGTGAGGCCTATATCCCGAAACATAAACAACTTACCAGTGGCTACACCACTGAACAAAATGATTCCATCTACCCACTACACATACATTAACTGCCCAAATGATGAAATTTTCTCAATGAGAAATGAGCTCTAATTAACCCATCTCTCTGTTTAATAGAGTTGCTAAGATCCAAGTTTGTGAAGTTCTTGTGCAGGTAGTGACAGCTACAACAAGTCCATGATTGCTACACTTTTCTCAATGTCTGAAGACACTGATACACAGCAATCCTTCCCAAATGGTGGCTCTTACATTCTTTCCTCTCCCAGTTCTATAAAAGTCCTGATAATTGGAGGGAATGACACTCATATACTATTCCTGGCTAAGCTTTTCACAGTTGTATTCTCTTTGCTTTGGCCATTTGTGGGTCACTGTGATAATCAAAGAGCTTATCTGATGAAGACTGAGAGAACTAATAAGTACTTATTTGTTTTAAAATTATGTATATATTATATAATTATGTAATTATAAATATAATAATATATTAATATATTAATATATATTATATATTATAATATATAATATATTATATATTAATATAATAATAATTATATATATATAAATAATTTTATATATATATATAATTGTGACATGTGAAAGTGGATGTTTCTGTAGGAGAATGTACTTGTCTTGGCATGGGTGTGAAGGACAGAGGCCAACTGATGGAAGCCACTTGTCTCTGTCCACTATGTGTGCTGGAGATCCAGTTTGGCAGTTGTCATTATGAAATGATCATGATAAACATTTAGAAGGCTGTTTGACAGTGTGACAGTTTAGCCAAATAATAGTAATAGGGTCATCTCATAGAGCCTATGATGTCCACAGCATGAGCTTCTCACCAAGTTTATAATATGAGACACGGGCATCAAAGAATACTGGCAATGATCTGCTCTGGAGGACTCTGGGTCCTCTGACCAACTCTTCATAAAGAGACATCTTACACCCGTTACTTCAACTTTCTGATTAGTTTTTAATTTTTTAAAGTTCATATTTGGTTAGTTATTTTTTAAATACCAAAATGAAATTACTCTCCCTCTTTTTTAGGAAGACATCTACTTTAACTTGGTTTAAGAGAAAGGAGAATCAGAGAGAAAAATGATGAAGCCATTGTCTTCTTTGCCTCGAGTTTAGATCCATATTATGGATAGCTTGCTGGCACTATGGAGTTCTGTAGATAGTACCACGGGAGATATTTATCAATTTCTCCTTTGTTCAAATAACTTTTTCCCCTGCTCATTTGTGCTGAAGGTAATGAAGTTTAGCCCCCTAGTGTTTCAGAACAACTCACAGACAGAGATGTTCTGTCACAATTCATTTTTTCTTCTTCTTTGTCTTTTCATATCATTGATTCCATTTTGAAAATCTATGGAGTAGAAAGCTTTGAATATATCCTCCCCTTCTCCATGCCTTGCAGTGAGTAGACTAGCTATGATTGTGTTTTTAGGAGACACCAAGTGTCCACAGCATATACCTGCATGTCAGCTTCATAAAACTATGAGAGTTTAGTAAGGAATAACTCATCTTCACTAAATATTTTTTTTATTTCCTAAAATAGGTCAGGTTACCAAGCTAATTGAGTTAGTGCTCATTTTGTCTTGAAAATGAAGAACACTTAAAATAGATTAAAAAATTTCATGTGACAGTTTTTGATTGTGATTATAAGTAAAAATGGAAACAAGTTTTGCCACAAGCCTTCCAAAAGTCTGGAGATCTCAGTATGAAAGACTACAAAATTAATTAGTCAATAGGAGGAGGTTTGATCATAAGAATATTTCAATGCCTGTGTGGGAGTCCCTTCACCCACCAGTAAGTCTTTTTTCATGTGGTGCATGCTCCTTTCTGACTTGACATTAACGTACCAAGACTGTGGGAAAAGTGCTCTGACCTTTAGAGGTGTGCTATGATTATAGATATTTTCAACTGATTCAGTTTTAAAAAGAAGACCCTAGGGGTTTTCAGAGTTCGAGACACAGTATGTGACTCATAAAAAATGTGATTTCATATTTAAAGTATACAATTAGCACCCATTTAAGCTACCAACTGTAATTTGATAAACAAACCCAGCATTTAAAAGAATCGTATGATGTTTTGGGTTCTGGCCCAGCGGCAAGTAGAGATTTGATTTCATAAATCAAAACAGATTAAAGGAAACCAGGAAGAAAGCCACCAAACCACAAAGCCTACTAAGAAGTATCTCATTGTCCTTTGAGTTCACTTTTTAAGTATGTAGAATTCTAATGCCTAACTATAATCTCTAGTTATACATACAGTTTTAATATGGAATGGTAAACCACGCTTTTGAAATAATGAAAACTGGTTAAAATATCACACAGTCTTCCATCATACTAATCTTGTTATTGCCCAAGATACACAATAAAAAAATACATAATAGTGTATTTTAATCCTTGCTGAAGTTATCCAACTTTGTCCATGACAGGTAAAAATGAAAATAAAAAAAAAAATCTGTCATCTCAGCTATGTGACAGGGTACAGCATACAAAACAAAATATAAGACAAACAAAACACAATATGCTACTAAAATTTTTGGCTACTCCCATTGTCATCAGAGGGATGCCATCAAGCAACCTACTAGAGCAGATGCAGAGACCCACAGCTAAACACTAGGCAGAGCCAAAGGAACCCTCCTGAAGAGGAGAAGGAGGAGGAGGAGAAGGAGGAGGAGGAGGAGGAGGAGGAGGAGGAAGGATTGTAGGAAAAAGTGGGGAGACACCATGAGAACAAGGCTCACAGATTCTACTAAGGAAGACTCAAAGGAGCTCACAGGAACTGAAGCTAAAAACATGGCACCTGTATGGGTTTGTGCCAGGTCCTCTGAATACGCTAACTCTATGGTTGTCTAGCATGGGGTTCTTTTGGGACTCCAACAATGGGAGTAGGGTGTGTTTCTGATTCTTTTGCCTTCACTTAGGACCCGCTTCCTCCTAGTAGCTTATAGTATGAAGGGCTGTGCCCTGTCATAACTGTATTTTGTTGTGCCATGTTGGGTGGATATCCCTAGGAGGCTTCCTTTTTTTTCTTCCTTCATTTCATTTCCTTTCTTTTTTTTTTTCTGAAGGGAACAGAGGAGTTAATTGGGGGAGAAGAGGAGGTGGCAGGGAGGGACTTAAAAGAGTAGAGAGGAAAGGGAAACTGAAGTGGATATATTGTATGAAAGAAAAATTAAAAGGTGTTTATTTGTTTGCTTGTTTTACAGTCCAGGCCCTTTATTTCTTTGTGCATTAGGCCATGAACTCAGTATGGAATGGGTTCCAGCAGCTCAGGCTCCTTTCTGTTAGTCCTTACAGAGTGCGCTTCTCTGAGTGGCATAGGGGGCACTTCAGCTGAATCTAGATGTCCTTCTCTTTGGCCTCCTTCTTCTGACCATTTTCCTTCACAAGCTTCAGGAAGCTGTCTCGGCTTTTTGAGCGTTTGATGTGCTCAATCCACACATTAATTCTCTTGGTAAGAACCTTGACTTAACCTTCTTATTTACAATGATGCCCACAGCCTGCTGTGATGTTGTAGACTCTTCTGGTTTGGTCATGGTAACACGTATGGGACATTCCTTTCTGAACAGTGCTCATTCCCTTGATTGCTACTATACCATCCTTTAGGTAGACTCGCATGTGTGTGGACAAAAGAACAATTCTATGTCTCCTAGAAGGCCTAGAAAACATAATAATGAGTGCCCCTTTTCTTTCCCTTTGTATGTTACATGTTCAGGGACCACTCAGACACCAGTCTCAACTCAGCAGAGTTTTATTGAATGCTGAACAGAACAGTCAGGGCCAAAATCTGGACTCTCAAGCTAAACTAAGATGTTGATCTGCTCCTAAAGTATATATATATATATATATATATATATATATATATATATATATATATATAAAACTGTAACCAGGTAACAACTAGGTAGGAAAACTGTAACCAGGTGTAGGATACATACAACACAAACAGGTATTCAGGTGCAAGAAGCAACATTACATTACTTTGACTAGGTAGAGAATATACAAAGTGTTTCTAGCTAACCCTTACTTTGATTGGTTCTGCAGTTGTGGCACTTCATATTGTGTCTACGTAAAAAGGTATACAAAGTTTGAGAAGTGAAACCATAGAGACATAATTTGGAGGAAAAAATGGCTTCTGATATGCTAAAGGCTACAGCAGGTGTTAATGGAGGAGACATAAAGAAATAGAGTCTCAGCAGAAGGGCTATAGAATTTAAGCAGGTTACAACACGTTTCTCATTTTGGTGAGTTACTGGAAGATGGCTGCTTGGGCTGGAAAAAAACAGAAAAAGTTTAAAAACAGAAGAAAGATTGCTCATCACAGTTATGTCTTCATATAAATCAATCACCATTTTGTTTCTTTGCATTATTCTTGAACAAATAAAACAACGGAATTTGGGGAAAATGTACAATATGTAGTATGAAGTATGTAACATCAGAAATTACTACCAAAATTACAGATATGTCATCATGGAAATTATAACTCATTTGAGTATTTCTTGATTTATGCAGAAAATTGGACCTTTTTCATACAAATGACACATTTTTTCCTTCAGTTTCTGGGAAGATGTTAGATCTTACCAGATAAGGTAATAGATATCACCATTTTATAAAACAATAAGCCAAAATAGAAAAACAACTTTAGGCCCATTTAAAGTGAACAACAAAACTCATTTATCCCATATGGTTTAATGCTCTTTTAAAAAGTATACACTTTCCATCTATTTGAGAAATAAGTATTTCAAAAATTTGACCTCTATAATTATTGAATAATTTGAACGATATATTTATGAGCTCCCTGATTCTGTATTTCAAATTTTGATGCATATCATTTTTATCAAGTAAGCTGAAAAACATAAGAATTCCATTACAACATGCCGTCTTAGGCAACCAAGGGAAGATGATTGTGTGGGAGATACTGCCAGTTCTAATTTGTCTTCTCCTACAATGATTCTATTATATAATATTTAATGGATCAGAGAATAGAGTACAATGTAGGAAACAGTCAGATAAATAAGTCTCTAACACCAATTTCACTTGGTGTATTTTTTTATTATTTTTTTGGAGAGCACAGGGTGGCAGGGGTGTGGACCTGGGAAGAAGGGGAAGTGAGTAGTTAGTGCTTGGCATATAGTAATCACCCAACAAATAAGTAATAATATTAAAAATTTTTAATGAGATAATATCTTTTGTAGTTACTATATTGTGTACACTTGATATAGAAAATGGAAATGTAGATAAGATAAGATAGTTATTTTTGAAGTATATTTGGCTTTTGTATTATTTTGAAAAAATATTTAAATTTCCTTAGTTATGTCAATAGTTTTCACATTTAGTAAAAGTCTTGACTTCCCATTGCCATAGCCACTTTTCAAGCAATTACTAATGGTATTTCTCACTGGTACAATTATAGATTCTAAAATTTTAGAAAGAGAATTGTGAAATAATACTCCATTTTATTCTACTCTTTTTCTGTCTCTCTGCAGTAAAATAAGAGGAGACAGAGAGAGAGAGAGAGATCTAGAAGCAGTTAACAAAGGAAATATGTTATAAGCAAAGAATAGCATTTTATAAATAAGTTAAAACAATAATTAAAATATTACTTTAGTCCAGGCTGCTGTGGCAATACATTGCCAATAATGAGATTTTTCTAGGAAAAGATACTTATTCAATTTTAATTTTATAGGAAGATGGACATTTCTTTCTATGACAGCTACTGATATTTTACTTCTACTGACTGTATATAAATATTTCCTTTTCAACACCTTCAGATCATTATACTATATTTAAAACATTGTGAATATTATTGTGAAATATTTTACATATAATATTTCTTCACCTTTCACTGCTAAATTTGCCTTGTATACTTTACACAAATGCTGTATTAATTGTTGTTATTATCTGTAATAAAATATGTGGCTGCCTGAAGCCACACTTCCATACCACCTTAGGGGAGGCTTGGCATTAGGAGCATGAAGATGTATAACCATATTTCACCAGCACAAGAAAGCAGAGAGGAGAGGATGGGAGAGAGAGAGGCAGTGAGGAAAGAAGGAGGAGGAGGGGGAAAAAAGAGGAGGATTAGGAGGAAATGAAAAAGAGCAAGAACAGGAATAAGAACAAGAAGAAATAACCAAGCTATAAATCTTTGAAGTCCTCCCACAGTAACTATATCATCCAGCAAGGTGTTCAGTTTTATTTTATCATCATGATTAATGAACATAAGAATCTTAAGAAACTCATTTTAATGAGCATAAAAAATTCTAAAGAAACTAAATATATAGAAGAAAGGACTCTTGGGAGGAAAGAAGGATAGACAGACATTGACTAATGGGTACAAATCTACTTTTCATGGGGGAAATAAGTTCTCATGCGCTATTGTAAAGCCAGGTTAATATGACTATTTTTAATCCACTATTGCAAAATGATTCAAATGCAGCTTTCCATTTTTAACTTCTAAAGGAGACTGTGATCTTGAAACATAGGGATATAAAATGGAAATGACCTGCATATACATAACACGGCTTCAAGAAACAGTGTCTGAACAGAAAGCTCAAAAAGTAGAGTACCGGGTAAAACTTTTTCTATTTGATGGAAGAAAGGATGGATTTACTTAATTGATAGCTGATGAAGAGAGAGATAAAAAGAGTTTAGAAATGTGAACCGAGGAAAAAATCAAATCTAACAGTTTAAATCACCTGCTAAGAAACAACTATTTTCAAAGATTTTAGTTGTTTTGCTCATGCAGATAACAATTCCCAGGCAAAACATGGAGAAAAAATATCCCTAGCATCAAAGAGCAACCCCAAATATTATTACTTTTATTTGTAAAAACATATTTAAAAATGTCTTTCAGTGAACGAAAACATAAAGACTACTACATCATATTTTTATTTCAATGTACTATCTTTCAGGAAGTGAAAATATTTTTAGTTGAGATTTTTCAGGAGTTTGCTAGATCAGAAATTAATAAATACAACAGTGAATTTAAAAAAATAAAAATTGTTTCTAGCAGAATATATTAGAGTTTGAATATTTTATGGTGAGACTGTATGATGGTTTAGAAGAGAAGTAGATAAGATATGTTTAGCATTGCTCACAAGCTGACAAGGCATTTTATACTTTGATATCCATTCACTCATATATAATAAAAATTTAAGAATAAAATTGGGAAGGAAAACTGTTAAATAAAACCCCCAGATGATCAAGGCAAGACACAAGTACAATGCTGGATATAACTGTATGAGTCATGTTCTGACAACATATGTAAACATGCCAAAAAGGACCCTTGAAAGAACAAAGCATCTTCAGTGGTTTGCTCAGAAGTTACCTACAATTTTGCATTATATTATTTCTAAAAAAATAAAGAAATAAAACAGGAGCTGAAGTTAACACACTATTTGGAATACATTAACATTGTATTTCTATCAGTAGTAGATAATAAAATCTATGGTCATTGCTTAGTCGCCTCATTTCAACACGGCTTGAGGCCTCCTTCCTGACTTTTGCTCTCCTGAAGAATATACACTGATTTAGACATTTTGGAGATGAATTGCAATTAGTGGTTGATGACTCGCTGACCCACTGGAAGAATTTAATTGAGCAGAAAGTGCAGTGTAACTTTAGTATAATTTAGTTCATATTGCTCCAATGTGACACATGCTATTTAAAACCATGACCCACTTAACAATGATTGAGAAACGTCAAACAGAGCCATTCACTTTCTTCATTTACTCTCTGGGGAATTTAGATTGACACAGAAATAGTTAGGTTTTTGAATGGCCCTAAAAATTTCCATTGAATATCAAAAAACCTAATCAAAAAATCCATTTATGAATGTGATGATGAAGGACACGATGTTTTCATCAGAGGATGTTGAATGTCACAGTACTATTAAGACTTAGATGCTCTATTTTTTTTAATAGATTGTTATTTGCTTCCTAAGCTTTGTGCACAACCAAAGTTAAGAAGTATAAAATGAGCCATCCTGACACAAATTCATGCATCATACAGAAAGAGGATCATATTGGGATACTGGATAATGTTCTAAATTTCTAAGCTTATAGGATCTAATTAAGTAGTTTTACATTATGATATTACATGAATCTCTATGATGAAATTTAGAGCATAAGAGTAATGTTGTAATTTTATGTGTAACAAGGTTGTATCATCTTTCATATTTAAATGGATTTGTCTTGTCACTTAATAACTTGAAATTTGTCCTTGCTATAAAACCCCAGTATCCTCGGTAAATCCAATCCAGAATCTAAGCTCAATGAAAGTAAAAGAGAACAATGTCTTAATCTCGTTATACAAAAAAGAGAACAATTTCATAACAAAACCAGTCAGGACAATCTAGGTCCAATATGGCATTTTGGTAGATTTCTTCACCTAACTTTGATGGTACTATGTAATATTGGGATAATGTGTCAAAACTGGGCCTGCTGACTCAGTATTGTGCTGCTTTGGAAACCAGTTTCAGGAATCAATGGCTTTCATAAAAATTATTTGTGTTGCTTATGCATGAAAACAAAGGACAAGTTTACCAGTAGCAGGATTTAAAACATAATTTAGCATAGACACATTCTATTACAAAAGGATCCAATCTACAGGCATAGACTGAAAGTAGTTTCAACATTAACAAGCATTCATTCTTTTGGAACAAGAGATTCAGGAGGGAAGAGTGTGAAACCGTTGCAACGTCCCAAGACCATTTTTATCAAAAGGCAGATGCTCTGTATTTTGTCTGAAAATGTACTCAGACAATTTCACCATCAAAAGTGCTCCCTGGGGATCCTCAGAAAGCTGCTGCACAACTTACTTTACACCCTCTGGGGTTGGATCACTCTGTAGATACTGCTACATGGCCTAAAGATCAGTAGCTTATTTATCTATCACCTATGCACTTAACTATGTACCTATCTATCTATCTATCTATCTATCTATCTATCTATCTATCTATCTATCTATCTATATCTCTATCTATATCTCTATCTATCTATCTACATACACACACACACACACATATAACAATTTCTTCTGTGTTTCCTTTCCCACTGTGTTTTGAACAAATGCACTGGTGTTAGATGGTGCTATGTACACTGAGATAGCATCCATAGGAATTCAAACTTAAAGGAGTCTGCATTATCCTATCTATCCTCTTTGCATAGTTTCAAACTTACTATATAGTTAGAAGTTACTTTGATCTACGTGAGAGCTGTAATTAAAACATGAGCCAGATACCTGATTTATGTGAAACAGTGACTCAAACTCAGGGCTTTCTGAATATCAGTCATGTACTCTACCAGTCTAGATACCTAACCCTTTATAGCAGCTTTTATTTTAAACATGTTTCTTTTTTATCATTATTTTATTTTTTAAAGAAAAGTTACAGTTTATTAACTTTCTATCGCAGCTATAGCCCACTCCCTCATTCCCTCTAAATCCCACCCTTCCTCCCTCATCTCCTCCTTGTCCCTTTCCAAATCCACAGGGGCGGTCTCCTCCTCTTCCACCTGACACTAGCTTATCAAGTTTCTTCACGACTGGCTGCAATGTCCACCTCTGTGGCCTAGCAAGGCTGCTCCTTCCTTGGGGTGGGGAGAGGTCAAAGAGCCTGCCATTGAGTTCATGTCAGAAATAGTCCCTGTTCCCCTTACTAGGGTACCCACTTGGATACTAACCTACCATGGGCTACACCCGAGCAGGGGTTCTAGCTTATCCATACATGGTCCTTGGTTGGAGAAACAGTCTCATAAAAGACCCCTGTGCCCAGATATATTTGGTCCTTGTGGAGCTCCTGTTCTCTTCAGGTCATACTAACTCCCCCTTCTTTCACATGATTCCCTGCACTCTGAGGAAGGTTTGGTTATGAGTCTCAGCATGTGCTTTGATATGCTGCTAGGTAGAGTCTTTTAGAGCCCTCTGTGGTAGGCTACTGTCCAGTTACTTGTTTTCTTCTA
Organism: Rhombomys opimus; assembly: GCA_010120015.1. NCBI lineage: Eukaryota > Metazoa > Chordata > Mammalia > Rodentia > Muridae > Rhombomys > Rhombomys opimus. Next base: position 427,339 of record REGO01000469.1, on the reverse strand, counting down.
TTTCTAATGTCCATCCCATTTGTCTTTCTAAGTGAGGATTAACCATCTTACCCCGGGTCCTCTTTCTTGTTTATCGTCTTTAGGTGTACAGATTTCAGTATCTTTATCCTATTTTATAGGTCTAATACCCATTTATAAGTGAGTATATACCATGTGTGTCTTTCTGCTTCTTGGATACCTCACTCAGGATGATCTTTTCTAGATCCTACCATTTGCTTGCAAATTTCATGATTTCCTTGTTTTTAATTGCTGAGTAGTATTCCATTGTGTAAAAGTACTACAATTTCTGTATCCATTCCTCCTTTGATGGACATCTGGGTTGTTTCCAGATTCTGGCTATTACAAATGAAGCTACTACCAACATGGCTGAGCAAATGTCCTTGTTGTGTACTTGGGCATATTTTGGATATATGCCTAGGAGTGTTATAGCTGTATCTGGAGGAAACATCATTCCTAGTTGTCTGAGAAGTCACCAGATTGATTTCCAAAGTGGTTGTACAAGTCTGCATTCCCACCAGCAATGGAGTAGGGTTCCCCTTTCTCCACAGCTTCTCGAGCATGTGTTGTCACTTGAGGTTTTGATCTTGGCCATTCTGATTGGTGTAAGGTGAAATCTCAGGGTCATTTTGATTTGCATCTCTCTGATGGATAAGGATGTTGAGCATCTCTTTAAGTGTTTCTTTGCTATTCTCTATGCCTCTACAGAGAATTCTCTGTTTAGCTTCGTACCCCATTTTTTAATTGTATTGCTTGATTTATTGCTTTTTAACTTCTTTAGTTCTTTATATATTCTAGCTATCAGCCCTCTGTCAGATATAGGGTTGGTGAAGATCCTTTCCCAGTCAGTAGGCTGTCGTTTTGTTCTGACAACAGTGTCTTTTGCTTTACAGAAGCTTTTCAGTTTCCTGAGGTCCCCTTTATTGATTGTTGCTCTTAGGGCCTGTGCTATTGGTGTTCTGTTCAGGAACTTGTCTCCTGTGCTTAAACGTGTTTTCTAACAGAAATGAGAGAGGAAAACTATTTCTCATAGCCCTTGACCTTTTCATAATTTTCATATTTCTTTATGGTTTTCCTCTGAAAAAGTCTAACTCTTTCAATGTTTTACCTCTTCAAGTAAAACCATAAAATGAATTCTATATTTTGCTTGTTTATTATAAGCCAGTACTGTATTTTAACACATCGCTGATTGTTCTTTTCCTGTCAAGCCCTTTTAACTAAGGTTTGAAAAAGCACACTCACTTATTTCCTTACAGAGTTTACAAGTGTTTTTCTAGAGACTTTGGGGTCTCTGACTACTACCCAGTATTAAACTTAGTGTCCTATTATTGTGTGGTTTTGTTGCAAAACAAAATTTTTCCAGTTACAAATCTCTGCTGTATTTATCTCTTGCAATTATATACATCACTTAAAATTTTAATGGCATAAATGAACAGCCATTTTTAAAATCATTTCACTATGAGACAATGTTCCATTCACTTTTCGTGGCTACAGATGTGACAGCATCTGTCTCATGAGTTCACAGTGACAGGAGCCTTTCTTCAAGCAGTATATATGCCATTACCTTTCTACATGACTGTTATAAGAGATAGAGATGCTCTGTCAGGTTTTTAGTGGCATATTCATAGCATCTGTTCCTGAAGACAGAACCATAAACCTGCCAGACCTTCTAACTATCAGGATAGAAACAGGTGCCAACCATGCACATAACATCCCACAGGCAGACATAAGCCAACAACCTGCACATATTCTTGTAAACATAAATACAAGAAACACAAATGCACAAACACGGAGTTGATACAGGTGAGACTGATAAGAAATATACATACAAAGTCCATCAACCATGACAAGTTTAAACGTAATACAATAAGGCCAAGTGCCTATTCACAAAAAAGAATGTGATCTTTTCTAAAGCTGACGTCAGAGTTTAGTTACAAAAGAATTCTCTCCTCTCTTTGAAGAGATTTCCCACAGGATGATGGAATAGAAGAGGATACATTCTCAATAACAGATCTATGGACCAGGTTCTTTCTGCCATTTCTTACTCTAGATTCTCAGCAGGTCAGCTTGTATCTTCACACACACTGCCTTATGGCTGCCATAAGGCTTCCATATCTCCATATATCAAGCCCTTGTATAAATGAAAAAGTTGAAAATGATAGAAAAAATTGATCTATATAATGTTGTTAGAATCAGAAAGATCTAAACTAAGAGTTTTACTTAAATCTTATTGTGCTACCTCAAAAAAGTGTTCATATGCAGCAGGATAGGAAGATAGTGACTTTAAAAGCAAACAAAATAGAAAATAAGCCATTTTGTAATAAGTTCTACAACTTTTGAGAACATAGTTTTAAAATATCAGAGTTCTTTAGTTCTTCTTCAGTGTAATAAAAATAATTATATATCTCGGTTGAATAAATTAGCAGTCAAATGGAAATACAGATCTTAGGATAATAGCTGTCTGAAATCTGTAATCTCATTTGCTTGACTATCTGGTAATCTGAGGTTATTAAACATTGAAAAAAAAAAGGAGAGTTGTACTACAAGTAGTAAGAAAAACGTTATCCTTAAAACCTGCTATGTGTTTTCAAATAAGTACGGTCAGATAGATAATGTGAGAATGCATTTGAAGACACAAGTACGGTATTTCATACTAAGTCAGCCAGTAGCTTAGTATCCTTTCTTCAAGGCAACTGTGCTCTGCCTAGCTTCATGACCATCATTATACAGACTGTGTGTTTCGCACGTTCCTCTGTGGCTAATTATGCCAAATAACTGTAATTTTCCCAAGATAAACAAAGACAGTTGTTCTTTGATATGTCCACAGGTGGCTTTCAGGATGTTCCTAGCCACCAAAATCACAGATGCACCTTTCTCTTTTGTGAAATGTCATGTTTCCTTACAACCTATAAAATCCGTTTTATAAATTTATGAAACTCGGTATAATTTTAAATTATTTTATATTTATTTATTTGTGTGTGTGTTTATGTGGTGTGTATATGTGTGCTCATGTCCATTAGCACATGTTTGGAGATCAGAGAACTGCTTCTAGAAGTTGATAACTCCTTCCCATATGTGGGTTCCAGAGATGAATTTCAAGTCATCAGACTTGACAGAAAGCATGTGAATCCACTCGACCATATTCTAACTTGGATCTCTAGATTATTTACAAAACCCAGTTGCATAGTAAATGGAGTAAATAGTTGTTAGCTATTGTTCAGAAACAGTGACAAGAAGAGAACGTCTGCACATACTCTCTTGACTGGTGTGTGTAAACTCGGGTTCCCAGCATCAATGTAAATAGTAAAATAGTACTAATAATAGTATTAGTACTAGTAATAGTAAATAGTGATAATAGAGATAAAATATAGTGGAGTTTATTCATTGTAGAAATTTAGCTTTTGCTCAAGGCATTGAAGAATTAAGGAGCTAGAAATGTTTCTTCACATACATGCACACATGCACACACACACACATCATTTTCAGAAGTATAGAACCTATAGAATAGTCCAAGTGAAGATATTACATTCATCTTAACTGTCACTTCTAGTAACTGCAGAAGCAAATGCCTGGCCTGAGGAACCAGGAGCACTCAAAAAGAAAAAAAAAAAAAAAGCTGTTGGAAAGAGCTAGAATTCCCATGTGTTATCTGTTTATTGCTGCATTTAGCTGGCTTATTTCAGGAATTAATGATCTCAAGCAAGATCAGCCAATTTTCAAGCTGAGATTGAAGAGGACAGAAGTTCAGAAATGTGGGATCTGATAGCATTGGAGTAACCAATTGCCTTATCACCCACACATTTAGAGACAGCAATGCTGTGCCAAGCTTCCTGAAAGACTTCATAAAAATTCTCATACCAGCACATGAATCCATGTGCAAAGGCAGATTGAGAATAATCATTTGCAAACATGTCTAAATATTGTAGGATTTGGTGTTGGGAGTGCAAAAATTTAGGATGAAAAGATATAGCACTTACTAAAATATGAACCCAGAGCATAAGGAAAACTCTAATAATAATTTCCTGAATACACTCTTTTTAAATTTTATTTTATTTACGTAATTTTATTACAATTTATTCACTTTGTGTCCCCACCGCAGCCCCCTACCTCACTTCCTCCCAGTCCCACCCTCCCTCACTCTTCTCCCCCTTTGCCCTTTTCCTAGTCCTCTGAGAGGGGAGACCCTCCTCCCCTCCTATCTGATCTTAGCTTGTCAGATCTTATCAAGACTGGCTGCATCATCTTCTTCTGTGGCCTGGCAAGACTGCAGCCCCCCTCAAGCCCCCAGTGAGAGGTGATCGAAGAGCCAGCCACTGTACCCCTTACTAGGAAGCCTACTTGGAAAATGAGCAGCCAATGTGCTTCCTTTGAACAGAGGATCTAAGTCCTCTCCATGCATGGTCCTTAGTAGGAGTATCAGCCTCTTCAGGGCCCCTGCAGGCAAATGGTAGGAACTAAAAAAGATCATCCTGAGTGAGGAAACCCAGAAGAAGAAAGATACATATGATATGCACTCACTTATACGTGGATATTAACCATATAATATAGGATAAAAATATTAAAATTTATAGTCCTAAAGAAGTTAAACAACAAGGAGGACCCTAGGGAAGATGCTTAATCCTCATTCAGAAGGACAAACAGAATAGACATCCTTTAAAAGTATAGTATCACTGAAATTATCACAATTAATAGTACTCTTTATTTTCATATAACTGAGAAATTTGTCTATGATTGTGATTTTAGAGGATTCTAGAATTTTCAATATTGAATTAAGACAAATTTCTAAGGTTCTTATATATTACTGAATTTCCAAAATTTATGAAAACAAAGGAGAGGTAATGGTAACAAAATAAACTCTTATAAAAATAAAACTCTTGACAGTGATGTTGGGGATACATTATGCTTTGTAAATACATACTTTCTTTTACAGACTGACAATGAAAACAATGATTAATTTTTCAATATTTGTGGTGTTGTTTTAACAAGTATGTTGATCCATTTTATTTTCATGATAAAGTTGAGAAAATGTGCTAATATACCCATGTTGTTAATGGGAATGCCAGTCAAAATATTTGACAGCTCTGCCGTATGCTCTACTGTGATAGTGCCAGTGAACAGCAGCAGCAGCATTTGGAGTCTAAAAACTAGTTAGTGCATGGGCGCACCTTATCTCACAAACTGAGGTCTTTGTGGTCCAGAATCTGCCTGATGCCTTTTTTATCCTACACTAACATGTAGGAAGAAGATGCTAACTTGGAAGCAGAAAGGATGATCTCTTCCAAGACAAAATTCCTGCCAATTTGCAAGTACTAAAGAAGGACCCTACCAAGACAAAGTCCAAGACAATTCCTTCAACTTATAGCTCTAAGGCTACAGAAGTATAAGAAATAGAATATTATTGTTGATAAATTATCCAGCATATGGTGTTGCTATAGTTACACAGCAAGATTAGGAGAGCAAATAAGTTTTGTGACTGTAGCAGAGAGCTGATAGCTGTACTTTTTGCACATAAGATGATACTCTTTTAGGTATGAATGGGTCATTAGAGTAAGCAAATTTATGATAAGGAATTAAACATGACTTCCTTCTTTGTTCAAACTTACAAGGTCATCTTATCATTCTTTATAAAAAATTAAAAAAAGCTCAAGTTCTCAGTGAGCTACTTAATGAACTAAATTGTTGGAAAATTCTGTCATCAGCCAGATCTCCACAGGATAGCCCTTACACCGTGTTCATATGCATCCTATAGATATAAGGCACTCTAGCCATGTGTCTTTTAGAAGCAATCAAGAAATTTGGAAAATGAGAAATGAATAAGGCTACTGTCAGGTTGACATGGCAGAACTTTTTGTATTAAGAATTTTTTTTAATTAACAGAAATGCATCATGAAATACATAAACATAGTAATTTTTTAAACTAATAGTTTGTTTCATGTTATGGTTATCAGAAATTTTATACAGGTTTTAGTATTAATGCTGTATTTTTATGAGTCTGGAAATCAAAGATATTTGTTTATACATTTATTATTATCTAAATATGAGGAATTCATTGCTCTGGAGAAGACACACAGAATATACATATGTCTGTAGGCAAAGAGACTTTTCATTTCCATGGAAATTATTGTCCATGGTCTTTTTTACTTCAGCACTATGTGGCCATTTCATTTTCTTTTATATTAGCTAACAAAGTGAATATTGCAGCCTATTTTCTCATGAATTATCACAAAGTTCTTTTAATTTTTAACCTTTTTTTCTTCCTCCAAATCATCACATATATTTCTCCTTGCTCTCTTTTAAATATATGTTCTCTTTTTACATTAATTGTTGTTACATGCATATTATTTATACATAAATAAAAACTACTTAATCTGTTATGATGTCACTCGTACCTGTGTTTTCAAGGCTGAATGATTACCTTTGGATAACCAATTGTTCTTTTCCCTGAGGAAAACTATTTCTCCTGCTCTCAGAATTTATTATTTGCCTATAGCTCCTTGTTTAGAGTTGAGTCTTCATGTGCTTTTCCCAACGCAGGTTAGCACATACATTATTGGGTTTGTTCATCTAATGCTTACGCAGCTGTGCTACTGAGACTGTTCCACAACTCCAGAGTTTAACTGGTTTTGGTTTTCTGTAATGGTCTCTGTCTGTTACAATTGTTAATAATAATACATGTCCTAAACATTGCTTTCAAACAAGTAGTTCATTGATCATACAAATACAACTAGACAATTTTTCAATCCATCATTATCATTTAATTTTCTTTTTTTTTTTTTTTTTGTCTGATTTTTTTTTTAATTTTTATTTTTATCAGTTACATTTTATTAATTCTGTATCCCAGCCGTGCCCCGAACCCTCGTTCCCTCCCACTCCCTCCCTCCCTCCCTCATCACCACTGTGCCCCTTTCTAAGTCCACTGGTAGGGGGGACCTCCCCCCATTCATCTGATCCTGTTTTATCAGGTATCTTCATTGAGTTCCTGTTAGAAATAGTCCTTGTTCCCCTCACTTTGGGAAACCAATTGGTTACTGAGCTACCACAGGCTACATCTGAGCGGAAGTTCTAGGTTATATCCATACATGGTCCTTGGTTGAATGTAGTTTCAGAAAAGACCCTGTGCCCAGATATATTTGGTCTTTGTGGAGCTCCTATCCTTTCCCCATCAGACTAACTCCCCTTCTTTCTTATGATTCCCTGTACTCTGATATCTCTTTCTGATATGCTGTCTTCCTGGAATGAAAGCTCAGTGACTAAGAAAGTGTACCATTTTGTCCTCAGGGCTAGGGTTCAGTTCATATCACCCATGTGTATACCTTACAATAGTATGTATATTTAGGTCCAGGGAATCTGACACCCTCTTCTGAGTCCCACAAACACTCACTCAGGTACATGTAATCTCCATATACAAAAATAAAAATAAAACAACATGGTCAATGTTTTTAATTGAATATTCTATATGACAAAATTATACTTCACATATGTATTTAATTCATGAAGCTATAAACCTAAGCCTAGCAAATATTAGTTTTTTTAAATATGTAATACTATATATTTTCTGTATTAAGTACACATGAATATTTTCCAAGATGCATTCCTCTCAAAATGAGATAATGTAGTGGTACCTAAAACAATTTAAAGATCAAAAAGTCTTATTTGATAAAAACAAACAAGCAAACAAAACATAAATAAGGTACGGCAATCTCTGTAGCTCTCCTGTTTCCATGATTTCTCAGTAGAAGCAAGCCTACCATCCCCCATGACAATTCTATTACAGAATGTGACCTCCACTTCATGCTGAAATTTCTAACTCTTCTCTTTCTTATGCCTTGCTATCATGGAGATCCTAGTCTTATTCTTTTATTTATCAGACAAAACTAAATTTTATAACAGAATTAATAATATTCTCAATAATTTCAAAGAATAAACCTTAAAAACAGTTGAGATTTTTCATGAGATTGAAAGATAAGCTATTATTTATTTTTAGTGTATTGTCTGCATCCTTGTTTTTCTTTAGGATTAAAATGAATATTTGATATAATGTTTAATATCTCTCCATGTGTTGCTACTTTTCGGTCAATTTTGTTTTTCCTTGTCTTTTGTTTGTTTGTTTCTTTCTTTCTTTCTTTCAGGCTGGTTTCCTCTGGAAGTGAATCAGTTTTTCTCAGAGCCTTTTCTTATGTTCATATCTTGTAGTAAAACTTTCTTTAACAACATATTTATTTACATAGTTTGGCCTTTTATGTTTTTAAAAGGTTCATATTTTAGTTTAAATGTGTTAACTTGTTATAAAAACTATTTCATCTGCCTTAGCAGCTATCCCATTGAACACAGAGACTTTGATATTACCCATAGCTGAGCAAGGCTCCCTGACTTTGTCCTATGCACAGAGAACTGTCCTGCCTTCAAAGCAGACACTTCTATCTCTTCCTTAAGCGTATTTACTTTAGAAAAGCCATAATAAGTTCTCTCTCTTTAGGATGTAAATCTTGTTAAAGACCCGTGTTAGTTTTACAACCCAGGACTGTCTTTTTCAAGGAGCTTCAAGACATGATTTTGAAATGTAATCATGAATGAACACACAGCTCCTGCCTTCTAGTCCTTAAGAGGGCATGAAAAAAGAGAGAGGGTTTGAGCTTAAGTTTGATGGACACTCTGCTCCAAATTGTAAAACTGCCTGCTTTCATGAGGAAAGGATAAAGGTTCTCTTTGGGTGAAGGTCATCCATTAGCAGATACAGTTGTCCTATGAGCTCCCAGACCCCGAATCTATAAACCTTCCTGGCTCTGCACAGTTGGAAATGGGATCACATTTATTTCTGGCCCCTTTAGTCTTTCATGATTGTATTGAATATTTTCTTGCCTTTAACTGTGTCTATGGAGCCTTTTACTTTTATATAATTTCTGCTTATTTGTTCTTAAATATTTTTCACTGCTCACATAAATTTAAGTTGGCAGAGAGTAAATATTGACACTGTAAACAAACTTTGCTGAATGCTATGTTCATGCATTGTCCTTTTAGCAAATATTTTAAGGGAGATTTGAAAAAAAAAACTGTTAATTTTGTGTTCTTCAATAAATAACTGAAAAGTTGTTTTTGAAAGATTTAATTTCAAATAGCCTATTGAATTTTGAATTATCTGAAACTTAAAAAAAAAGATAGTGCAATATATTTGGGCACACTTTAGCCAGTCAGGACTTGGATTCTTTCATACAACAAAAGTTATGAGAAGTATAAACTACCACATCCCTGATTAAAAGCTGTCTGATTCTGTGTCTGGTAAATTTTACCCTATGTGTATCAATGTAACTAGCCATAAATTCTAAAGAAAACCCTCTAAAGATTCATATAAATCTTTTTTGATGTTCTTTTGCCTAGCACCCTCATTTTTGGCTCACAACTTTCAAGTGCCTTCTGAACTCAGCAAGTCTCCAGGCTTTGCTTGCAGTCCCACACTTCTGATCATGTTTTAGATGACTGTATACTACCTACATTCATGTCAATAGAAAAGCAACAGAAGTCGTGGTTGTATTGGTGCAACTTCCATAGAAATGGTGATCGTAGATCTAATGCAGCTGTTGGTTTTCTTCTATTTCTTCTAAAGAATTCAGTCATACAGTATTTTACTGGAATAACAATAATAATTTTACTTATCTTGCTTTTTTTGTTAAAGTCAGGAGTCAAATCTAAGTTTTTATTATTTAAATATTGCTTATAAAAGAACTTTTGTCTTTCTTTTGTATTTATTTCTGTTTTACTTACCATTTAAAACCCAAGCTCCCCAGCCCAGTAAGAGGACCCTTACTTATTAAGTCTGCTTCTGTAGGGTAGCTTCTTTTTAATTGTGTGCTAATGTATGTGTATAGAAAAGTAAATCTGAGAACCCCACCTCTACTATTGTTTTGTTGCTTTAGGGTTCTATGTGCATTACTGAGGTGTTGAAACCATCAACAGCCTTACACAGAGATGCACATCTTGAAAACTACAACAACGACTGTTCAGGCAAGATATGTACACTGGATGTTACAAGAGTAACTAACCACTTTCTGATTCGAACCCCATGCCTGGCAATTACTACGATAAATTCTGTGGCTGATTAGCTCATAATCCTGAAAAGAAAACATGGTACTATTTACTACTCTGCTCAATGAACCTAGCATTCAACTCCTTGCTATGTGCTTGTCTTAATACCAATAAGGTTGTTATATCACTCATCCCTCATCAGAAAACTATTTTGCTCTAGATGGCAATTAAGACAGTCAATGTGCAGAGAATAAGAGTCTATGGAGGGGTTAGATCTAAATGACACATCAATATAACAGACTCTCCCCTCAGAGAGTTATCACAAACGAAGAGAAAGAATTATTCTTAATGCCAGAAGCAGTATACGTCTGTAACACAGCATTTATAAGACATGATAGTGAAAAGACAAACATGGACTCAAAATGGCTGGGGTTGTGTGCACAAGACATATACAGCAGCAAAATGCCCAGCATAGCTGTATCTCAATAATAGGTGCTCTTGAAGCCTCGCCCATGTCTAAAGAGCTATTGGCAGTTGGTGTGTGTTGGCAGGGAGAGTCCATTTTCTTCAGGAATTCAGTCCCTGAGATATTAACCATGCCCGATAAATGGTCCCATACCCATCAACATGCAGGCAGCACTAAACGGATTCAGTAAGTAATTAAGAAAAGAGAAAACACATTATCCATACATCTGGCTATCAAGTACAACATTTTTAAGTTGACCCAGGAGTCAAGAATGACTTTTAAAATAATACAGTATTGTATCCTTTGAATTTAACAATGCTTTCTATATTATCAATATTCTTATTCACCTGATACAATATATAATCCTTTGATTAAATGATAATTACTGACCATAATAACCTTTTTTTAATGATATATATCTTTTTCTTCATTCCTTATATTCTAAGATGTAAATAGTAAGAATGAACAGTGTCACTGGAAAAGGACAAGATGAAGTTCATCTCATTGCATTGATCCGATTAATTTTCATCTTGTTTCTGGAGAATATTTTCACTAATTGTTATTGACATTAACCTCAAAATACTGTAATCTTATTTCAAATTAGGTGAATTCCCTGGAAAATTTTTAAATTGTTTTATTTATTATATGCTCCAATTTTATGACTTCATGTAAAATAATTATTATCACTACCATAGATGATTGTAATGAACCCAGAAAATTATTCCCCGAGTACTTTCAATTAATTTTTAACAAGGCAGTTAAAATACAAATTATTTTTCTGACATATACAACTCATGCCATCTGACTTCATGTCCTAGACTGCTTGCAATAGCCCTTCAGAGAAAGAATATGAACTGTAGATGAAATACTTGTGGTCAGTTCATTACAAATGTTTACGCCCTAACCAGAGTGTGATGACATAAATAGGTAAGGTGTTTAGAAAAGTGGGTCCTTAGGACATAATCTTCATATGGAGAATTAATGTCTATCATAATCACATACTTCAACTGTTTTTTAAAAACTGTCCAAAGGTGGTTTATTGGTAAAGAAAAAGCCTTTGTTTTCATTTGTTTCTGGGGGTGAGGTCCATCATTATAACACATTACAGCAACACCCTCCCTTCCGTTTAGAGAAGGCTGTGTTCTGCTTCCAGAACACTGTAGTGAGCGCCCTGTTCTTTCATGACACAAAGCCAAATTGAAAAGAAACAGAGTATCACTTAAAGCAAGCCTCATTAGTTAGCTGACTCATAATCACCCCACATATTTACACTGTCATAATGGCTTTTAAATAACACAGCACATAACAGTGCCTACATAAAGGAGATTTAAGATTCTCCTCTATATCTTTTGCAATGAGAGAACACATGGAAGACACCTATCTATGAAAACAGAATTATATATATGCTATCAGTAGATACTAAGTGCAGATATTGCTTATTCTTGGGTTTCTAAATTCTAAAAGAGTAAGAGACCATTTTTACGTCACCATTAGCTAAATATTCTGCTTGGCTGGGACCATTTCTCACCCCTGTACAAACCAGAGAACCCCATTAGCTTTTCTTCCACAATCCCCTACTCTGGTCACACTGAGAAACAATGGGGCCAAAAGCTCAGTTCTTCATTTCTGGCAGTCTGTGCAACTCAGTGTTCTGATATGACCAGCCCATCCAAGTGCCAGCCCAGGTGCTCAGCTTTTGACTACACTTAAACATAGTCCCAGCTCCTACATATTACAACCCCTTGCCAAAGATCTATAAAATCCCCCTGCTTTAGCTCGGTGGCACGACTTCCTCAGTTCAGTTCTTTGGAACTGATGAACCCACCTTGTGAGCAGCATCTAATAAATATGCATTTATCTGTTTTAATCTGGTCTATTCTGGCCTATTTTTGCATTGGTGTATGAGAGAAAAAAAACCAAATCCATACTAGTAACATTTTGAGGTACCAACTGGAAGGACACAGGTCCTTAGCATATTTGGTGCTTGTTGCCTTAACTGATAATCTTGAGGTCTGCTTTGTTTTACAAAGCCTTTTCACTGTGTAAATTAACTAGAGTACATCAATCTTCAGTATTCATGAAACTAATGTAAATACTCAGGACTGATAAAAAAAAAATAACTGTCCAATGTAAGTCAGAGAATATTGAAGAACAGTAGCAGCTTGCTGTTCCCTGCTGAAAGGGACAGTTTCCTTAGCTGAAATTCATCATGAAAGGAAGTCAGGGCCGGAATTGAAGGGAGTATCCCAGAGGCAGGAACTGAAGCAAAGGTGAAATTTGGCTTACTGGGATTGCTCTCTATGGCTGGTTCAGCTTGAGTTCATACACAACTAATGAACAGAAACCTATTAGAAAAGACCTCCGTTCAGTTCCTTGAGATGGTAGAGAAGTTTCACCAAGAATTTCAAACAACTATTTTCATATGGCAGTCAAAATAATTTTGAGGAACAAACCATATAACTTGCATTAATATTTGAGCATACGACAAACAAATGCATTACCCTGTAACTGTTTGCCAGCATAATCTTTTTCATATTTTTGACCTACCAACTTCACAATATTCCAGAGAGTAAAATATACTTTGATATCTATAGATCATGATATGTGAAATCTGCTATGTACAAGTTTGTGATCTACATGATCTTATAAACAATGCTTTAAATGTCACAGAATATCTGGATTGTAGGAAGAGAAAAATGGAAATCATTAATGCAACCAGAAGATCAAAATATATCTTAGTTCTCACTCTTGTCTTCCAAAAATCTTTTTAAAAATTTGTACTGTTTAAGTGATTTTCCACACTTTTTCCCCACATGGGCATATTTAGTTTATCTTTTATAAAAGCACAAAAGGATTCTAGGTGTTAAATAATTCACATGAAGATTGGAATACACAGCTGCATCGCCACAAACTTTGCCAAACTCAGATAACAGCTTTTATATAAAAAAATCATAAAATACTCTTATGTCTCCCTCTCTAGCATGAAGAATTTTCATCATTTAAAGACTCTAAGCCATATCTTGTGGCATAGAGTAACATATTTAAAAGCATTTGTCACAGTTGCATGACATTATCCTATTGCAGCAGGATTTGTACAAAGCAAAGCTGAAGAGTGAAAGAGCCTTTATCTGCTAATCACAATTACTGGCCTCCTGGGGTTCCTACATTGTGAAGTCTTCTGGAAGATTTTCTCAGCATCCTGGTTACTCAAATGCTGGCCTTTTGATTAACAGTGTTGAATATTTCATAAAGATTAAAAAAATAAGGTTTTGTTGCTCTGCACAGGGGTCTTTTTTGAGACTGATACTCCAACCAAGTACCATGCATGGAGATAATCTAGAACCCCTGCACATATGTAGCCCATGGCAATTCAGTGTGCAAGTGGGTTCCATAGTAAGGGGGGCAGGACTGTCTCTCACATGAACTCAATGGCTGGCTCTTTGATCTCCTCTCCCTGAGGGAGGAGCAGCCTTACCAGGCCACAGAGGAAGACAACGCAGCCGTCCTGAGGAGACCTGATAGACAATTAAAAAAAAAAGATTTGGTAGACTAGGATTAGAAGGAAGTAGAGAAAGACCTCCCTTATCAGTGGATGTGGGGAGGGGCATGCATGGAGAAGAGGGAGGGAGAGTGGGATTGGGAAGGGAGGGGGAGATACAGGGGGAATACAAAATGAATAAAGTATAATTAATAAAAAAGAAAAAATAAGGACCAGTGTGTTTACTTAAATTGATAATGACATCATTAGTGATATATTTCCAAAGCATATTAATGAGTTAAGGAAAGCATATTTAAGATGATGAAAATTAAGATAACAAGTTTCTTGATATGTTTTACATGGAAGCAAGGCTTGATTACATTTAATTCCTCCCAATGTCTCTGCTGTATTGCTTGAGATTTTAATGAGCCTAGGAATGATGGGAAGTAATAATGGACAGATAGCAAGTAAAATATTTATTTTATTTATATATTTGTTTATTACAATTTATTCACTTTGTACCTCCTCTGTAGCCCCTCCCTTGTCTCCTCCCAGTATTTCTAAGGTGAAGTTTCAATCACAAAATTTTGAAAATAGATGCCCTCCTTAGGGAAAATGTGTAAAAAAATAAAAAATGTTACCTAATCATGCCTTAAACATTTTCAAAACAATGAACCTTGTGTAATCATGAGCTTACATAAATTATATGTGTAGTATAGCCATAAATTTAATAATGCTGATATATCACTGATATACACATAGAAGGTGCTAAAATATGAACCACAAATTTTATATTATATTGATTATTACATAATTTATCAAGGATGTTGCTGAGTAAACATATAGCTCTTCCTCATGTCAATGGCTCAGTGCAAAACAATTTTTGTCTTGAGAAAATTGGAGAAGCAAGTGTTACATGAAAGCAAATGGGAACCACTGTCTCTAACGGAGTTACTGCTATAGCCCTAGGGAAACAGATTTGAAACAGTATGAAATTGAGAAAACTAACTTATTACTTGCTTCATTTCTGTTTTCACACCTGAAATGGGCAAGCCTTGTTTCAAAACCTAGTGGACAATATAACCAGAGCAGAGCAGGGAAAAGAGAACTATGGTAATTCACACAATGTAAAAGACTGGTTCAAAGTTGCTTCCTATTATCGACCCTAAATTCTAGAAATCAGAGACTGATAGAGTAAATCACTAGTGTTTATAACTCAAGATTAATTAACTATTAAAGACTTTTATATGTTGGAAACAATTTTGTACATATTGATAAAGGTATTCTAAACTTATACCCAGATTTTATTTTAAATAATGATGAAGATATTATCAACCGCACATTTATGCTTTGAGCATGTCATCAGTATCTTTAGTAGTATAGAGAAAAGGGTGTGTCTTTTTTTGCCATCATGAAGTACTCAAATATTATTCAAGTGTCATCAAATGTATTCTGAACATGTCCTGCATTTATTTTAAGGCTATGCTGAATTGAGGAAGAATATCTTTTCTACAAGATAAATTCTAATACAGTGACTTAAAATCAGAACAAATATTTGGTGTCCAATATCACTCAAGAAAACCCAGCTTTTGTGGGGCTAGAAACAATTTATTTCTGGCTTCAAAGAGCCCAGTATCTACCAGTCTTACATTATTATAGCATTGATCATCCCTTTGTCACATCTATTTTGAGAAGCTTGTGTTTTTAGTGCTCAAAACTGAGTAAACCCATTCTTGAAAGCTGAACACTTTAGACCAAAAAGTGAACAGGTACTAATTAGCGAGTGATGATTTTCTGTATAAATTTTAAATACATTTATAATGATTATACATTCTAATTCCATTCGAGTATTTGCCAGTTGGGCTAGGTAGTTTTTTTTTACATTAAGCACATTATTGTCTTTAAAGAACCGAATACATGCTAATGATGTAATGGTGCTTCATGGTGGCAAAACCCACATTATTGTCCATTATCATTTTAAAAGAAGGAGAAGCTTTCAAATCACTTTATACAATAAGATGTAGTTGTACTGGTTAACATATTAAGACTAGATTAAGTGGAGCAAGAAAATTGCTCAGTAATTAAAGGTACCTACTGTTAAACTTGATCTGAAGTCAATCTCTGAGACTCACATAATGGAAAAAGAAAGCCAGCTCCTATAAGTTTTCTTCTGGTCTACACACACACACACACACACACACTTGCACAGACACAAACAAATGAATGAATGAATAAATAAACAGATTTAAGAAAATATTAAAAAGATAATTTATTGTAGTGGGTAAGATATGCTTATATAAATTTCATGAAATAGCAAATATTTCCCTTTTTATATTTAGGATTCCATATATATACATATATGCACACAATGTTAATTTTATTGAAAATAGATTCTTCTATCATATAATACCTCCCAACCACAGTTTCCTCCCTCTGCTCATCCCAGCTCCCCCAACCTCTCTTCTCACCTAAATCCACTCCCTTCTCTTTTCCTCTTCAGAAAATGCCATCATAAAATTTTCAGGCAAATGGATGTAAATAGCAAATATTTTCAAACAAAAACTATTTTTTAAAAAGTCAAAATAGAAATCTTTAGAGTTTGGAGAATGTAAATAAATGAAAATAAAATAAAAATAAGTGAAAATTAAGTGCCTATCTTGGCAGAGATCAATAAAAAATAAACAATGAAAGGCCATCAACAGCACATTGTAAACTAATTTCAGGTCAAGACACTGAAGTCAGAGTTCTCAGAGATAAACTGTTATGATTTTGGAGTTACTCAAAGCAGACGGAACGAACCACTGAACCATTTTAATTTTTTAATTAAGTTTTTATTTTTTAATATTAGTTATAGTTTATTTACTTTGTATCCCAGCTAAATCCCGCTCCCTCATTCCCTCTCAATCCTACCCTCCCTCCCTCATCTTCTCCCTATTCCTTTCCAAGTCCACTGATAGGGGAAGACCTCCTCTTTCATCTGACCCTAGCTTATCAGGTATCTTCAAGCCTCCTGCAAAGTCCTCCTCTATGGCCTAGCAAGGTTGGTCTTCCCTCGGGTGGAGGGTGGGAGGAGGTCAAAGTGACCGCCATTGAGTTTATGTCAGAAATAGTCCCCTTACGAGGGAACCCACTTGGATACTGAGCTACCATGGGCTACATCCGAGCAGGGGTTCTAGGTTATATCCATACATGGTACTTGGCTGGAGATACAGTCTCATATAAGACCCCTGTGCCCAGATATATTTGGTCCTTGTGGAGCTCCTGTCTTCTCCAGGTCATACTAACTCCCCCTTCTTTCATATGATTCCCTGTTCTCTGCCGAAGAGAGATCCCAAAAATTCAACCAGAGAACTCTTCTACTGATAAACACCTTCAGCAAAGTGGCTGGATACAAAATCAACTCAAAAGGATCAGAAGCCTTCCTGTATACCAAAGACAAAAGGGCAGAGAACGAAATCAGGGAAACAACCCTTCACAATAGCCACTAATAACATAAGGTAACTTGGGGTGACTCTAACCAAGCAAGTGAAAGACCTGTTTCAAAAAAAAAGTCAAGTCTCTGAAGAAAGAAATTGAAGAAGATATCAGAAGATGGAAAGGTCTCCTGTGCTCATGGATTGGTAGGATTAACAGTGAAAATGGCCATCCTGCCAAAAGCAATCTACAGATTCAATGCAATTCCCATCAATTCATCTATTTATTTATTTATTTATTTATTTATGTAGTTATTTATTTATTTATTTATTTTTAAGCTAAAGCAGTGTGAGTTTTATTCTAATAAAAATTAAAATATTTAATTGTGGAGTTGTACCAGGTCATTCAGCCAAGGAGCTTCCATTCTTCATTCTGTTATTAGCTGTGCTCAATAGGCAGCAAAGCCAAGGCAGTATCCACTAAAGCCAGGCTTTTAAAGACTGCAGCTTCCCCAGACTGAGTACAACAGGATGGGGAACGCCTCATCTTTTCAAGACTTAATATACTTTAGTCCTCCCAGAAACATAGTCTGCCTTCCCTTACAAATATCAAAAGATCAGAAATTCATAAATTTAAATCACTACATAAGCAGAAAGTATGGAAACATATCACCCTCACTAGTGGAAATTGTGGACATTTCTGGCAAAGGGTCATTAGAG
The DNA here is from genome assembly GCA_010120015.1 of Rhombomys opimus. Taxonomy (NCBI): domain Eukaryota; kingdom Metazoa; phylum Chordata; class Mammalia; order Rodentia; family Muridae; genus Rhombomys; species Rhombomys opimus. The sequence continues at coordinate 409,245 of REGO01000469.1, read as the reverse complement.
TTCGCAGCCTGAGGCAGCTTCCACAAACATGATTATGGAAGTAGTTATGCAGAAAGTACATGGCCTGACTTTCGAGGGTTGGCCCAGAGAGACATATCCGTTGGCCATCCCGGCAACGGTGTGTAGGAAACTTATTGGTTGCCCAAAACCATATAACGTACTGTCTCTTCCTGAATAAACATGTTTGTAGCCTCTTGCACTGGTTTGCTTTCACCTGACTCCTGGTGTCCGTGTAGTGACTTGGTGCCACTTGTCCCCTCAGCCTGAACCCCCTGTCCTGGCCCTTCACTAGTGGAAATGGCTCTTTTCATTTTGATGCTGTCATTCAATAAACATCATATACTGGGTTGATTATAAATAGCTGGACTATTTAAAACACAGTCCTAGTGACTAGAGATTATAAGATCAAGGTACCTACTGTCACCATTAGTTGCACACTTTGAGCCCTTACATGAATATATTTACCTGTGTTTTCACAAGGTACAAAGCTGAGGATGATCTCTGTAATTTCTTGTATCAGGGTACCAATTCAAATGATGTTAGCTTTGAACCTAACAACCTTTTAGTCCCTTAAAGGTTCTAGATCCCCATATTATTATGTTGGCAATTATGATACCAACAAATGCATTTTGATTTTAGAGTGTTTTCTGAGGAGCCTAGTTATGTTAGATTTCTGTAGATCATCTGGCCACTTCTTTCTATGTTTCTCTAATACTAAACTCTGGGCCTGTATTGAAGAGGAGGCGCTGATGAGTTGTGAAATTTTAAAATATCTTCCTTCCACTGCCTTAGGATAGTCCTTAGCTTCTGTCGAGAGAGCTGACAACTATGAGCTTATTTCTGAGGCTGAAGTGTTACTGTGTATTCTCCTAATGTTCTTCTCCTGCTCTTCACTATGAATAGATTGAGAAATTCAAACTTTAGATTTTTTTCAGATTAAAAGTTCTCTATTTCAGTGGACTGGGAGAGGGACATGGGTGGGGAAAGGGGAGGGTGGAATTTGGAGGGGAGGATGGAGGGAGGTACAGAGAAGATACAAAGTGAATAAACTGTAATCAATAATAAAAAATGTAAAAACGTAAAAAATAATAATAAAGAAAAATTAGGCATCTCAAAAAAGTACATCATTATGTTAAAAAAAGTTCTCTTTAAATCAAATCTCTCTTCAATAATTTAAGCATAAAGAAGAAACAATTTGTTGATTAAATACTTCCTCAGTCAAATGTCCAATTTCATCACTTACAAATTCTATTCTTCACAAAGCAGACTAAATTCTTTGTATAATTTATATAACATACATGATCATTGCAGTTTCCTGTAACAATTTATTCATTTCTGTCAGAGACTTCATCAAAGTAGCCTTTCCCAGCATGTTTCTACCAATATTCTGTTCAAGATTATTTCAGAATTTTCTGAGGTAATTGGAGCTTTCTCTGTACATTTTCCCCCCTAAGGCTATGGTAGAAATGAATTTAAAACTCATGGTAATAGAGAGTTTTCCTTGCAAGCAATTCAAAACTTTGCCAGTTTCTACCCACTACCCCATTCATATTTCTGTCTACCTATTTAGGCAGTTTGTTCCATCCCCAACATATTCTATAGTATCAATTCAGTCCTAAACTGTTTGGACTACTATATAAACTGCCTTAGGCTTCATGAAGGTACAGAACAGAAATATTTATCTTCCTGTTCTTAATTTAGTCAAAGACATCTGAGATGAAGGAGCTGCAGATAAGGTGCTATTTAAGGGACATGTCTTGTAGCCTTGGGGGAAGAGAGTAACATGTTCCTTTTTTTTTTTTTTTTTTGTATATAGATAGATAGATAGATAGATAGATTATTGTAAGAATTCGGCACTTTACCACAGCAATCCCATTTGTAACATGTTCTTTTTTTTTTTTTTTTTTGAATGACAGTAATACCTCTGAGGATGTTAAAGCACTCCAGGGTTCTAAGGCTTATTCTGCCTTTGCATATTAGTTTTCATAATGAGAATTTAGGAAGGGCACAGACATTCAATATTGTATAATAACTCCAAAAATATGAGTGAATGCATAATTAATACAGTAATGTAGTTTATATGACTAGCCAACAACAATTTGTTTAGGGATGTATGTAGCTGTATGAATATATTCTAGAATATATTCTTTCTAGATCTTGAATCTAACAATTTTAAGCTCAATTATTTCCACGAAGTAATGTGTGGCTTGGCTGAACATCAAAGCAAATACAGTTATTGTGTAACATTGCTTTATAATTGAAATGTTCCTCCTTCAGTATGAAGAAAAACTCCTAAGACTAAGGAGTGAACAAAACATAAATCTCAGAAGGCAAAAATTTAGGATTCACAAGGCCTCACTTCAAAGTCACAAGGGGAGGAGGACCTCCCTATCAGTGGACTTAGGGCCATGGGAGAAGATGAGGAGAGAGGGTAGAATTGGGAGGGAATGTGGGAGGGTGCTACAGCTGGGATAAAAATGAATAAAATGTAATTAATGTAAAAATTTAAAAATTAATTAAAAAGTTATTTATATAAATGGTAGCCATGGTAATCAATGATAATGGGTAAAGACAAGCTCCAAATGAAAATATTACTCTATGGATAGAGAGGGAACTGGGTAGGAGAGAGTGTGGGGAGGTAAATGAGGGGGGAAGATCATATGTGGGAAAAGTGGGGAGGCATTGGAGAGAAAAGGGAAACCAAGGGCTAAGGCATCTCTGAGAAAAGGTGGAGATCTGAGACAGGGTAGGTCCCAGAGAGGCTATGGGGATGACTCTAGTTGAGACTCCTAGCAGAAGAGGACTTTGAGACTAAGAAGGCTATCTTCTAGCCAGGCAGGGCTTTTAGTGGTGATAGGGTAACACCAATCCACCTTCAACCCAAAATTTACCTGCCTACAAGATGAGCAGAGACTGAGAGAAAATGCAAACAACACCTCGAACAATCTGAGACACCCACCGTTGGAGAGAGCCAACCCTTTCTACCATTAACAATACTCTGCTATGTTTACAGACAGGAGACGAACATAACAGTCTTCTGAAAGGCCCCACCCAGCAGCCGATCAAATGAGATGTTGAGACTCGCAGCCAAGCATCGGGGTCATTAGTGGAGCTCAGAGGGAGTCCATGGATAGGGGGCAAAGATAGAAGGAACTGAAGGAGACAAGAATGTGACAAGAACACCAACAGATTCACCTAATCTAGGCCCATGGATGCTTACAGAGACAGAAGCAACAACCAAATATTATGCACAGACTGGACCTAGGTCCCCTATACATATATGTAACCATGTAACTGATGGGCAGTTTAATCTTCATATGGGTTCCCTAATAAGTTGAGCAGGTTCTATGTATGACATGGACTCTCTTGTTTGCCTTCTGATCACTTCTCCCTAATGGGGATGCCTTGCCTAGACTCAGTGGGTAAGGATGAGCTCAGTCCTGATAAAACTTATTATATTGATGGTAGCAGAGGACCTTTCCTTTCTTGAGGAGAAGGGGAAGAGAGGGAAAGAGGAAGAATGAGGTAGAAGTGTATGACGGAGGAGAGAAGGGAGCAGGCTATGATTGAGATGTAAAGTGAATACATAAATTAAGAATAAATTAAAAAAAGAAAATACCACTTTATGAGCTCAGTACTATGGCATTTCACTAGTTTTTGCAGGGCTCTAGGTTCAATCCTGGATGATTAAAATAATAAAATCAAGCCAGGCACACTGGTACACTCCTGTGATCCCAGCGGTCAGGGAAGCAGAGGCAGGCAGGTTTAGATTTTCAGCCTCGTCTACAAAGCAAACCCAGGACAGTCAAGACTACACAGAGAAACCCTGTCTCAAAAGAAGAAGAAGAAGAAGAAGAAGAAGAAGAAGAAAAAGAAGAAGAAGAAGAAGAAGAAGAAGAAGAGGAGGAGGAGGAGGAGGAGGAGGAGGAGGAGGAAGAAGAAGAAGAAGAAGAAGAAGAAGAAGAAGAAGAAGAAGAAGAAGAAGAAGAAGAAGAAGAAATCATCTTTGAACTACTGCACTTACCTGTGACATGAGAATTAAATTTGGGTTTATCCAGGTCTACTTAACTCAACCTTCTCTCATGCATTCTTTTTACTATTTAATCTGAATATTTCTTTGTTTATTCAGGCTGTTACAATAAACAGTCACTGTAGGAGTCTGAATAAAAATGGCCTACTGTTCATACAGATATTTGAACACGTGGTTCCTAATTAATGATGCTGCCTGGAGAAAGCTTGAAATTCGGCAGACATTGGTACAGACAGTGTTCTATCACTGAGAAGAACCTGACCATGTTATTTTTTGGAGAAATATAGGGGAGCTTAAGAAGTTTTGAATACACACATGGTCAAATTCTATAATTAGAATATAAAGGGCCAGCAGTCCTGAGAATAATGCATCCTATGTGAGCTGCACAAAAAGGTTTCACTGACTAAAAACCTTAGTAACAAAGTCCAAGTCTATTGATGTAATATTTTGCTAATAAATCACTGCCTTCTGCCTGTGTCATAAGAATTGATTGAGACTAAATTAAAAAGCGATGAACTCTTTTCTTTCGCAGAAAAAAAAGCATAACTTTGAAGCTATGTTATGCTTATTAGTAACTCTTATTCAGGTCTACAGCAGAAAAGAACAGATAGGAAAGACAGTGGAGCCAGAAAGCATTTTGAAAAAGAAAAACAAATAAACATACAAACAAACATAAAAACCTTTAAATTGCATCAAGGAATTGTTCAGAGGCCACCTAGACTCCCTTTAAGTGGAAATTTCTGGTTTCTTTGAAGGCTGAATTATGTCATGTGATGTTTTGCTCCAAGCTAGACATGTGTTGTTTTGCCCGGGTTGGTTTTGTGAGAGGGCATGGCATGTGATGTTTTGCTGTGATCCCTCACGTTCGAGGGGTATGACTTTTGCCAGCTGAGAATATCCATAGGTGGACTTTGAGGAGAGGATCTATATAGAGGCCAAAGCAGAGTGAGATACCCCTTTTTGGGTCAACATCGCTGCACTGATCTTATTGCTTTGACAGTTGACTTTGCAGAGAGAAAAGTCTCAGAGAGGACTATAGATTTTAACATGTTTATCCTATATTATATGGCTAATATCCACTTATAAATGATACAAATCATAGCCTGATTATGGTTTCCTCATCTTTCTACTAGTACCAGTTTCTCCCCATCCTCCCTGCCCCTCTGGATTTATTCTTTTTTTTTGTTGTTGTTGTTGTTGTTTCTTATTAGAAAAGAACAGCATTCTTTGAGATAATGACCAAACATGACAAAATAAAACATAAGATAAGGTGGAATGTTGAAAAAGGCAACCCAACAGAAAGAAAAGCACTCCAAGAGAAGCAGAAGAATAGGAGACCTGTTCATTCTCATGCTCAGGAGTCCCATGAAAATACTAAGCTAAACTCTAAGCTCTAATCAATATAAAGGACCCCGAGCAGACCCTTGCTGACCCTGAGCTTACTGCTTCAGTTCTGTGAGCTGCTATGTGCCTTGCTTAGTGGATTCAGAAAACAGTACCCTCCTGATGTCTTCCATTTCCTCTGACTCTTACACTTGTTCTGCCCCCTCTTCCATGGGGTTCCTTAAGTTCTGATGTGAGAAGTTTTATGGAAACTTCCCATTTTGACTCTGTATCTATGTAATGTCTGGCCCTGAGGCTCTATATCTGTTCCCATCTGCTGAAAGAGGAAGCCGCTGTTATAATTGTCTGGTCTATGACGATAGCTGAATATCCTTAGTAAATCTTTATTGATACATTTTTTAGATCAGTAGTGTTTGATTTTACCTTAGGTCTCTGGGCTATGTAGTCTTTGGCTCTTGGTTACCCAAACAAGGATAGATTCTGTCTCATGGGGTGGGTCTTTTTTAATTTTTTATTTAACCTTTATTAAATACACTTTATTCCTTTTGTATCCCCCCATAAGTCCCTCCCTCCTCCCCTCCCGGTCCCACCCTTCCCCCCTTTCTGCATG
>REGO01000469.1:343796-401935 GCA_010120015.1 Rhombomys opimus | reverse complement strand
CCTGCTAGGCCACAGAGGAGGACTTTGCAGCCAGTCCTGAAGATACCTGATAAAACAGGGTCAGATGAAAGGGGAGGAGGTTCTCCCCAATCCATGGACTTGGAAAGGGGCAGGGAGGAGATGAGAGAGTGAGGGTGGGATTGGGAGGGAATGAGGGAGCAGGATATAGCTGGGATACAGAGTTAATAAAATGTAACTAATAATAAAAATGAAAAATTGAGATGGATAAAATAAAATTTAAGACTATGTTTTCCAAAATAATAATAATAATAATAATAATAAGTATTACAAGACAAACTACTTGTTTTCACAGGCTAGATGCTGTAAAACCTAACTGCAAGAGTTTGATATGGTCATAAAAATTATACTTGAATAAGTTAAGATATGCCTGCTACAATGCATGTGTAAATACATGTGAGAATGTGTGCTTAGTGTGTGTGTGTGTACAGTACAAATAATGACAAGTTATATAAGGATAGTTTTTATATTCAAATATATCATGAATTAGATAAAAAGTTGGTCATTTTCCTGAATGCTAGTTTTCTAAGGGAGAAATTTTCTTTTTTTAATTTTTTTAATTATTATTAATTATATTTTATGAACTCTGTATCCCAGCTGTATCCTGCTCCCTCATTCCCTCCCAAACCCTCCTACCCTCCCTCAACTCCTCCCTGTTCCTTTCCAAGCCCACTGATTGAGGAGGACCTCCTCTCCTTTCATCTGGCCCTGTTTTATCAGGTATCTTCAGGACTGACTGTAAAGTCCTCCTCTGTGGCCTAGCAGGACTGCTCCTCCCTTGGGGGGTTGGAAGGTCAAAGAGCCTGTAAGGCAGGAATTTTCAACCTGTGGGTCATCTTTTGATTTGACCAACCCTTTCACAGGTGTCTCATAAGACCATCAAAAAACACAGATATTTACGTTATGTTTCACACAGTAGCAAAATTACAGTTATGCAGTATCAATGAAAATAATTTTGTGATTGGGTATCACCACAAAATGAAGAACTGCATTCAATGGTCACAACACTAGGAAGGTTGAGAACCAATGTTCTGAGGTATGCTATGCTCTGCCTCCAATGGAACCCGCATATCAAGAGGGGACAACCTGAAAAGAAAAAACTCCACATTGCTCACTTCTCCTAGAAAATAAAAAGAAGGTATATCTAATCTTCACTATAAGGGGATGTGTCAATATACAAACCTATAAAGCAAGCATTACATGTCATTACTCTAAGCAACTGGATTCTGGATATACAGGAGATTTAGGGATATCTCTCACCAACATCTATATTAAATGTTTCACATATAATTGTTTTATTAATCTGACAAATGAGCACTGGTACTAGTTCATGTGTAATTACTGCTATTGTTATGTGTGCTAATACTTACAATGTAAAATTTTTCAGGCATTGCATTAATTTGACAATAGCTATCTTATTGCTTATTGACAATAGCTAGAAACATCTGAAAATAAATTTTAGATTAAGGGTTAGAATGCATGCTTTATGAAAGTAATTAAGGGAATTCATTCTAAAAAATAACTATTCAGATGTTGAAAGTATTTAGTCTGCCATATCAGTGCTGTGGAGGTACAAGTCTCTATTGAGTGAATTATATGAAAGAGTTATAGAACAATTAGAATAAAATGGTTCCACATACATGGACATATGTATACAATATATATGTATAATACAAACATATGTAAACAAAAAAGGTTGGCCACAAAGCTGGAATGAAACATTAAATTACTCAATAGTCTCAATGTATTAATTAGGTAAAATCAGTTTATAAATTGGTATTTTTTTAGACAGAGACCCAAAAGATCATGTGAATATGCATGCTTACATAAACTACACATTTTATTGAATGTATTGGTAAGATATCATTCAAGATAGGAAACTTAATCACTTACCCAGAATTACTATCTATTTAAACTATGACTCTCATTTTGATTTTGTGTGGTATATTTATCATCATATCAACTTTCTCTGCCTGAAATTTTAATTTAAAATGCCTGTTGAAAGGAATCTAGGAGTGATATAGGAGACGGTTTGGCAGGAGAAAAGGGAAAGGAAAAATGATATATTTTAATCCCCCAAATCAAAGAAGTCATTTTAAAAGTAGGTGTTTTTCCATTACAAGTTTTAATTTCTTTTAATTTTAATAATAGCATAATACTGCATTTATTAATTAACTGCCAATGAAAGTTATCCCCTCATATTTCAATTGTATATTGTAAAGAACAATAAGAACATTTATTATATGAGTACTAGGGATCTTATAAATATGAAGTACACTTTCTTTGGATATCCTTATTTGCTGCTTTTCTTAACATAAACAAACTCTCACACAGTAATTTAAAAGTGTGTTAAGAGTGAGTGTTAAGATCTTACAGCATTAACTTGAAACTTGGCATTGTCACCTGCTATTTCCCATTAATAAACTTACTTTTCTTTTAATTGTTTCAATATGTTTGATTCTTCTAAAAATATACAATATCCTATTCTTATAAAGTTGTTGCAATGTTATAATTAATTCAAAACCTCCAGGACAGAGCTTCAGACTTCCTTATGAGGCATATGGCTGTGTGTGTTCATATACTAATGTCTAAATCCAGAATGTCTTAGAATTCTGGCCTATTTGCTGAACATTGCACTGTGCTATGAGAAAACATCCCATTATATACTGAAATCTCAAAAATATTTGGTGTATAATTTCTGTTGTATCACCTTAATAGGTGCTCATCAGCTTCCTAAGATTTTTTTTTATTATCAAAATTTATTCATTCCTTCTGATTTGGTTGATTTTATTTTGTCCCATTTGATGATATAATATCTAAATTACAGAAATTGTGAGTGTACATTAGAAACAAATGTTCTTCAAGGTATATCAAGGAGTGGAAAACTCTTTTTTACAGGCCGGTCAAGCTTGCCGCCCATTGTTTCATGACCTACAGGTTAACAACAGATTTGAATTTGAAAATATTGTTAGTGTACACTTACATTAGATTTTTACATAATGTTTGTGTATGTGAATATTACTCTAATAATATCTTCCTAAGATTTTATTCAAACAGAGGGGCTGCTGTTTGGCTGTGCTACAATTAAGCTCCAAGTGACCAAACTATTAAATCTCTGATTATATTTGCCTGCATAATATAAAAGTATTGACATACAACATTCATTGTAACAATGATAAAAATAAACTTCACTTTGTTTAAAAGAAAAAGAGAGACTTAAGGAATGTGGCATTTCTTGGAATGAATCTGAATTATACAGGCTTTGAAAGGAAAAGTCCATCGACTTTGGTGCTCCCAAACTTTAAAGCCTTGGTTTATACTTGCTTATCTAGTCAATAGTCAAAGATGATGCTATCTTTTGAGAAAAGCTGCATGCCTTAAATAGAAGTAGAGGGTGATCCCAGCAATGTTCAACAAGACTCATTGAAAGCACAGTCTGGAGATCGAAAAGCAATTAACATGCTGGATTGTGATAATTACCCACAGTATGGAGGCCTCTCTAAGATATAGCTTCCACTGTGCCAATAATAGAATTCTTTAAATGGTGATATATTTTCATAGACACAAGAGCATTCTCATTTCAACCTTGTCACTAATATTGGATGGGGAAATAAACTTTCTTCACACCTTTTTCCATGCCTAAAATATGGCACACCATTGTTTTGACAACTTGTAAATGTCACCTGAATGTTACCTTGAGTCATGACTTAATCAGGCAGAACAAAGCAACATCTCATTTATTTCTGTTGTTTCTTTTCATTGCAATGCAATGATTGCCAAGGCACAAAACATTTAAATTGAGTTGTGATTAAAATTAAATGTGGAGACAGATGGAGCAGTTGAGATTCTGGCATAATTTGTCCCTTATTACAAGAGGTCAAGGTGATTCCAATTTCTATTTTCATGCAATAAAGCAATTCTGGAGCAGACTAGAAGCCACATGACAATTTTTCACTCAGAGCAAACTTTATTTCTTAATAATTAACCTTTAGCACTGTGGATTACTTGTGTTTCTTATCTTATTAAAATTATACTGGGTAGTAAACCTAAAATGATGTTTTATTTATGACATATACATATATGAAAATAATGTGTTTTTATATAGGACACAAGCATATACATTTACATTTAAATTATTTTAAATACTATTCTTTATATATATAGCATCTTAGAGTGTAGGCTCAGGAATCACAATTATGAACAAGTCTAAAGAAATAATTTTCTTCTCAGAAAATTTATATTCAAAAGTCCTCTATATATTAATTGTTCTTTTTTGATTATTTTTAATACCTTATTTTATATCTACTGACATGTATATGTGGCATATGTGACAGTTATATTTTTAGTATGTTTAATATCTTTTGTTTTATAAATTACCCATATTTAAAATTTTTCTATTGATTTAAAATTTGGATACCTTAGCAAAAATGTCTGTAAATTAATATCATGGAGTTAAAATTGAAATATTATATCAGAGTGCAGTAATTTCATTATATAAACAAGAGAGGAAATGTTTGAATTCAATATTGGAGTTTTGATTATTACAAAACTAAGACTTACTACTAGAATATGAGCAGAATATTCAATTGACTTATTTCCAAATATATTATTACACAGATGATAACTATATATTAATGCCAATTCACAATGCTCTAATAGTTTTAATTTTTATAAGAAAATAATAATAATATATCTTGTACCTATTGTTTTAAAATTAATTTACTTCATCTGTGTAATCAAATCAAAAAATGTAGCTAGTTCAATTTAATGAGACAGGCACTATGATGGGGAAGGGCCAATCAGCTTCCCCATGGCTTCACAGGGAACTGGATGAGTCAGGACCTGATTCCAGGAAGTGTGAACCTCCGTAGTAAAGAGGCACAGAGATGTGATCAATGTGCAATGCATCCACGTATGGAAATGTCATAGCTACCTCATTAACTTTCTCAATTTACGTGTATTAATAAAGGTCACAATGAAATCCACCAGGCTGATGTATTCTTCTTTCCTTTACTACACTATCAGGACCATTTGATCACTGCTTTTAGTGCCAACTCATGAGCAATGAATATTCATTTTCTTCACACAAATTTGGGTTCAGGTGCTACCGATGGTGTCAGTTGTTCACCCAGGAAAATTGAACATTTTGCAAATTATTTGGTTTGGTCACCTTTGGCTCAACACATTCTGGATTTCTTTTTTCTCTTTTAGGAAAAAAGGCAAGGATAAAAATTTTTGTCATAGTCAAGTGGTAGAGTTGATTGTGTGATTTCTCGATCTTTAGAACCCCCTTTGTTTAGTTTATGTAAATTAATTTCTTTAGCTGTCTTTAGAATGACTGTTCCTTAGAGGACTATGAAATATTAATTCAAGATGTGAAAGTATCCACATCTAGCCATTTTTCCTCTGAGTAATAATTAATAGTAATAAACTGAATTGATATAAAGCTACAATGGTAATAGCAGCATAGAATTTGGAGCCATACTCACTGGCCTCTGATCCTCAAATTCACACTAAGTACACTGTGCATTCAAAGCCCTTCGTCTATACATCAGTCTTCTCACCGCTAGACGTAGAATCATAATAATGACTAACTGAGCTAATTCACTTGGCTTTAAAGTCATGGAAGATTTAAAAGTGAGAGGATTCTGGGTCATCCCTGTAGGTTTTCAGAGAACTACAGAGGACTGGAAATGTGTGGCACTACCAGAAAAGCTGGCAAGTTTGACAGCAAGCTTGGGATTAAACGTTGTCTTTGACCTCATTAACAGAAGCTTTTTTATATTGAATCAATTGTTTTTAGGAATAAGAAACCTCTTGGGTATTCTTTTTTTCACAAATTGGAAGCTTATTTGGGTGGCAGGCATAAACAGGACAATTCTTGAGGTTTGCTGGCTTGCCAAACTATTGGTTAACCACACCAGGTTCAATGGCAGACTATTAAAAAGAAGGAAATCATGAAATTTGCAGGCAAATGGATGGAACTAGATAAGATCATCTTGAGCTAACTAACCCAGAAGCACAAAGACACGCATGGTCTTATAAATGGGATATACTCACTTATAAGTGGTTATAATATAGGATAAATGTACTAAAATCTACAGACCTAAAGAAGCTAAACAACAAGGAGGACCCTAGAGATGATGTTTCATTCTCATTCAGAAGGGCAGACAGGATAGAAATATGATGCAGTGGAAGAGAGGGAACAGGATGGAAGCCTATCACAGATGTCCTCTAAAAGACTCCACCCAGCAGGGTATAGAAACTGATGCAGAGATTCACAGCCACCCTTTGGACAGAGAACAAGGAGTTTTATGGAAGAAGGGGAATACAGAAGGACCCAGGGGAGACAGGATTCCCACAAGAAATTATGTTTTTTAAAAATTAACTTGAAAAATAGAGCAAGACATCCCCATGTTAACCCCTTTCCTACACATGCTAGTGTTGGAAGGCTAGCTACCCAGAGGCATAAGAAGGAATGAGGGAGGGGGTACAGCTGGAATACAAAGTGAATAAACTGTAATTTATAAAATAAATAAATGAATAAAAAGATTTGGAAGGTGGACAGAGATGAGCCCTAGTTGAAAGCTCCATGATTTTTGCTCTAACTCGGGGATTAGTGAGTTACTATTGAAAGGTATTGGATGGAGGTGAATGAATCAGAAAAACCGGGGCCTAGGCCAAACAAAGTAAAATAAAACATGCTTAACCACAGCATATAAATCAGTAACAGAACTCCATAAAACTCTAGGAATAGACCCATCATCCACATCACATTGAACATTGAATATTTCTATTAATTTCATTGTCCTCACATTAGGTGTGCATACAGTTTTCCAAATAGCTCTCTTATTAAAATATCCTATGGCTATTACATAAGCACCTGATATCTTGGAAGGACATTGCATGGGCTTGTATTTCTATTTCTGGCTCTGGCCTTCCTCCCACCTTTGCCCTTAGTAACAGTCTTTTTATAGAGGTGTTAGTGGTTGCAATTAGGCTAATGGCAAATCCTGCTGGCCTGGGAGACCTCTGCTCTAGAGGTGGCTGCTTGGGTACTCTCAGTTCTATTACTGGTTTATATAAAGGATTCACTCTCAGAAGGCCCTCTTCCTACAAGCATTTCCAAGTCAGCCTTTCTACATTTAAGTTCCCATTAGATTCATTTGTATGAGAAAACATGGGATGGGTATTTAGTTTCGCCAATTTTTTGCATCTTTAATTCAAAAGATATAAATATTGTAAGAAAAAAATTTCAGAGATTTAAAAATTTTGCACAGTTTGGAACTAATTGATAATCAGTGCCAAACAATCTATCATTGAAAGAAAATTGTGATTGCTTGATTTTGCTGGACTTACTTTAAGTCTCAGCAAATTTAGTAAAAAGTCATCATGGGTTTCGCCATGAATCCTCACTTCGTTTCACAGAATTAGTGAAGACTTAAACAAACAAACAAACACAATGTTTAAAAGCCTGTCAAAATCCATATGAAGCCAGATGTTCAGCTTTGTAATTTCTGATTTTTAGTCTCGACACCTTAAAGCACATATAACCCAGTATTAGTATAAACAAAGAGACCTCCTTCTTCTTAGCTGTCATTCACTGGTGCCAGCAACAGTGCCAGCCTAGACACTCTCCAGTTTGAGGAAATGATGAAAATTTCTTTCAACTGTAGAAAATACCTGTGGTTTGAAATATCTTCTCATCAGAACAAGGCATAATAACTTCATTGACCAAGCCCTCCTTTTTCCATTAAATGTTATGCCTGGGAAAGACCATTTGTAATCTCAGTAGTCTTTCATGAGATAGGAGAAGGGGCTTTCAAGACCCACCCTGCCAAAATGATGATGGGAAATACTAGGAAAATTTTGTAAAAATAGTTTAACTTGCTTACTTGTAGAGATGTCACTATGAAAGATATGTCCTACATTTGAATATCCATTCCTCAATTACTTTATGCAGGGTGCTTGTGGTATTTTTATTGTTATAAGCAATGAGGCTATGACCATCCATATATAAATATATTTTGTAACACCTTTAATTTCTTTGTAAGCACATCTAAATATAAAATTAAAGAATAATAAAATTATTCTATTTTTATTTCTGGGAAACCATATATTATTTGTTGCATAACAGCAGCATTTCATATTTTCAAAATTCATAGTTTTCATGACACTTTCGACAGTATTTTTCATTTTCTATTTTTACAATATATTTATTATTCACATATGTATTCATATTTTCTCTTCTGTTCTCAAGGTGGATCCTACTATTAAACATTTGTTAAAGTTTTTGTGAATGTATTCATATCTGTCATTTTAAGTGTTCTCCAAAGGAACATAACAATAGAACACATATGTAACTATTAAAAGGTGATTTATTAGTGTAGTTTGCAGGCAATTGTCCAGCTAGTCCAACCACCTCCATCTCCATTTGGAATATCCTAGAATTAAGTATTTATTCAGCCAAAAAGACAAGATATCTCAGCTGCTTATCATCAGTCTATGTTGGATACTGGGAAAGTATGTTCTAACACAAGTGACAGAATTACTCAGCCACAGAGTAGATGGATTCATTGGCAAGAGTAAGAGCAAGCAGATAAACAATTAAAAGCTTCCTTCTTTCATGCCCTTTTATTAAGGCTGTCACTAAAAGATGTGACCTAGATTTAGAGTATGTCTTCCCACCTCTTAAATCTAATGAAGAAAACCCTTTACAATTGCGCCCAGCTACTTGGATTTTACTTGATTCCAGCTGTAATCAAATTGACAACCAAGATTAGCCATCACTTTATCTCAGCTCTGTAATTTAAAATGAGGCTTATTAGATTGAAATCTAATTCAGCACTTTTTCTCAGGAAGACTAGGAAATAGAAGCTGCACTATTCATGTCCTATAATCATTATTATGACTATTAAGCTCTGCACTAATTGATGGATAAATAAACCAGAACTCAAAATAAAATTTCAGATCCAAACATCATTAGCTTTTATGCATAACTGTAGTAAAAATAAAGGATGTTTGAAAAATGGCTCAGTGAGTCAAGTGTATGCAAGCAAGAGTGCCAAAATCCAAACCCTCATCATCTAAAAAATCCAGGCATGGTGGCACATATTAACTCCATCTCTTATCTCAGACACAGATAAGAAAGGCTGGCTGACACAGTGAGCTACAACTTCAGTGAGGTAGCCTGTCTCAAATAATAAGGTGAAGTAGCTGAGCAGGTGGTTCAGCACTAAGACCACATGCTGATCATGTTGAGTACCCATGTCAGGTCCCAGCACCGAAATGGCACAGAACAATGGTCCATCACTTCAGCTTTGTAAAATGTAATACCCTCTTCTAACCACTGCGTGCACATGATGCACAGACACAGGGAAACAAGAGACACACATGAAGGAAATTTAAAAAAAAATTTTAAAAGTAAAGTAGAGAAATTCCATAAGTACATACATAGGCAAATGTATACACACACACACACACACACACACACACACACCACACTTAAAAGTTTTTGTTTGACAAAGACTATTATCTATCAAATTAGGTTCAAACAATGTTAGTATGAGGAGAGGTTATAATGATACTATTACTGAAATCTAAGCCAATAGGCCCATTATACTGATATACAGTAGCTAATTTTATTGTCATTTTATGCTTTGTTTAAAACTTAAGTTTTCAAATATTTTGAATTTATTTTTCAATTTATGTACTGCTTCAGTGGAATTGTGGGTAAAATTTTGCGAATGCATACACACTCACATGCTTGTGTGTGCACAGACACACACATACACAAATGTATTCTAGGAGTCAAAATACACATTTTTTTTTTTTATGACAAAGGTCCTAGAGCCAGTCGCAGTTGCAAACAACAGCCTTATGTCTCTGAAGGTTTTATTGTCCTTCTCTCTTCTTTGTAACCTTTTTTAGTTTTAACAAGCATAATATTTGATTGGTAAAGAAGTTGTGTGTGTTGGAGAAAAGCTTTTCTGGCTGTGCAGATGTCAGGTTTTGTGTAACTCCAGCTAAAACTAGGTGTTTTGTGTACATGTTGGTCCATTATGGTCATCGAGTCACCTTGTCTAATGTGTCATAGACACTTGAGACTAAGGTGTTGGTTTCCCCCCTTGAAAAGCAAAATTTCCCATTCTTGCATACAGGTCCAACCTAAATACTTCCTGTGAATTAATGTCTGCAGCTCACTTTTATCATTAGCAACATTGAGATGATAGCAATTAAAGTATGACTGGCTGGGAAATTTACTTAATTGAATATAACAAAATTAGCATTGCGACTCAGGCATAAAAAGAACTGCATAAAGCTTGTTGCAACTAGAAAGTATACAATGATTTTGCATAAATATGCTCATTGTTTAGATAAATGAACCAAAAGAACAACAGAATAATAGACAAAAGAAAAAAATGACATATTTTTCTCAAAAGAATCACAATATTCTTGAACTTTTATAACCCACTATATTAATCCTTTTACCAAAAAAAGATCTGTGTCTCTAAAACTACAGGATTTTAAATTTCTGACACATTTTAGGTGAGAGGGCATTCACTTGAAAAGTAGCTTTTAATGAGAGACAAAAAATCACAATCATTGCTTAGTTAGGGTATTGCATGCTATTATCACAGTTCTATTTGGAAAATTACAGAATACAACGCAATGTAGACGTGTAATTGAATTGAGTTAATCAAGCTTCATTCACCAATAATATTGCACAGAAGGATAATTTAATATGTTGTGTTTACAAATTTAGCCTCGTCATAGAAACTGCGTTTAGATTAAAAACCGTGAATTGGAGATTGTTTATTCTTTCCTGTTAAATTGAATCTTTCTTTGATCCTTTCAAAAATATTCCTAGGTTGCTCAAAATATGATTTTTTTGTCACCTGCCTAATCATCAATTTCTTTCAATATTTAACCATGTAATGTTTTTATTCCAGTATTTAGAAAAGCGTTACTGGGCATAAAAATTCCAACTGGGAGGGAGAGAGAGAGAGAGAGAAAGAGAGTGCAGGTTTACAGGATGTGGGCATGGAAAGCCAGAGGATCTCATCACAATGTCTTCCTCTCTTCCCCTGTCACTCTCAAATTTGTTTTCTTAGACAGGCTCTCTTACAAAACTTTGAGCCACCAACTCAGTAAGACAGGCTGGTCCACAAAGCACAGACCTTCTTTTCTCACCTGCATGTCACTAGGGTTACACACACAGTGTGCCACAGTTGGATTATTTCTGTGGGAATGCTTCACACTGAACTTGGGTGTTCTAGTTATAAGGAAACCACTTAACTGACTGAGTCATCTCCAAGCTCCTATTTTCTTTTCTAAGACTCATACAAAAGTTTTCAGCCATATTCCTCTTACAAAAATAATTCAGGATAGCTAGTTTTTCTACTATTTTTGTATTTGTAAAAAGGTATCATTAATTGAAAAATAGTATCTTAGACATATATGTAATTATGGTACAATCAAAGTTGATTTAAATGGCCTAGTTTTCTAAGTAACAAACATTAATTAATAAACTATTGTAAAGAATATTGACTCTATTTTTCAGTAGGTTTAATTTATGACAAAAATTTGAGTATAGTGATATAGAGATGTAATGAGCATATTAATATAACAACAGAATCATAACTTATTTTTCTCAACTCCATATATTTGCACCATTTTTTCAGATAAGAGGTTGTATATTTATTATTGATAAATGGATATAGTCTTCATTAATAGTTTCCATTTGCTTCATTGGAAGTTAAGGACTTTGATATAACATATGGAGACATGTTTTCATACCCCTTATTATATATTGTGGTTTGAAACAATCACCCTCCCAGCTCCAGAAAGTGTCCCTGTTCTATTTATTTTTTAATTTATTTAATTTTTATTAATTATAGTTTATTCACTTTGTATCTCAGCTGTAGCACTGCAGAAATACAATGAAACAAATAGAGAAACCTGTTCTGTTTCTTAAGAAACCTAATAGTATTTCTGAGGGATGCATGGGTTTCATTTTGATTTCTGCAAAGGTCTACTGACTTTCCTTATAGTTTTTACCAACTCTTTTTCCTTACAACCCTTAGTTTAGCTCCAGAAAATACCTCACATGATCTGCAAACACTGTCATTTGCAGTACATCATTTCCAAGTTCAGCTGTTGCTTTTTTTATGCTATGAAGTACTATTAAACTCTTTTCAATGAACTCTACCACAATTTGCTGTAATATTTGAGTATAATGCCTTTCCAGTCTTTTTGTTATTGTTCAAATCAGCACATTCCCAGATAGCAATGAAAGTAACACTGTTTAAACCATGTGAATTTAAAATCCACAAAACTCTTGTTTATTTTGACATGATTACTTCTTTAACAAAATCAAGAATTCTGAGAACAAACTGAGAAGATGAATAATAGTCATCTTAAAATATCCTCTAGTCACACAAAGAGCAGCTTTTTTTTTTTACAGGATAAACATTTCATATGATTTTTAGAAAGATTTAGATTTGAAGAAAATAGAATTTCTCCAAAGTTTTGAAATGACAGATCTCACTCAATCAGTTCAAGACTTGCTTGTATCTTAAATAAACATCAGGCATTGATATTTTGGCTTCTCATACCAGTAAAAGGTTTCGCTACCTTTAGTAAATATTAGGAAATGACCATTTTTTTATTCCTGGTTAAGCCTTCCAAGCTTAGTGCACGAGGCGCACTGTTAATATTTAGTTTATATTATGCACAAAGAATGACAAGGCTACAGAGCTTGGCAAACAACTCTTGCCTTCTCACTCTCACAATACAGCTTCTCCTCAATAGATGAGATGGTGTCAACTATTGGACATAAAAACATATATTCCCCATCACAAATTATTCTTTAATTGTAATTACATACATATTTTTTTAATTTTTAACATCAAATTTTTAAATGGATGAAATTATTTTGAAGCAAGTGAAGCAATGATGAGCCCAGTACCTATTATATCCCATTTGCACTTTAAAAAGTGTTGTGCATATAAACATGGTTTCGTTTTGTTCCCAGGTGTCAGATGTGGAACTGGTTCAGATTGTCCACAGCAGCAGACTATTTGCCTCATGCCGGTTCTGAGAGGAGATCTTTGCCAGCTGCAGATAGTTAAATTTGAGGACTCTGGAGAGAGAATAAATGCCAGATTCTGGAAAGTGTAGAAGCTCAGGGAAAGAACAAGGCTACTCCTGCTTCTCCTGGTTGCTGTTGTGAGACAGAAGTTGGAGATCTCCTGAAAAGAAGATTGGACTGAGGAACTCAGCAATCCTAATCAGCAGGAAACAGGTAAGAGAACTGTGCCACTGCTTTCACTAACCCTTAGTCTCTTCTACCTGGTGTTGGGGTGATGGAAGGAATTGGGGTGGAGTAGGGAGAAAGTGATACAAGAATTGTAAATAAAAAGTTGGGGGGGTTGGGTTTTGTTTGTTTGTTTGTTTGTTTGTTTGTTTGTTTTGTTTTTAACTAGGCCAACAGAGGAGGCCTGCATGTTGTCGTTTGTGCCACGGTCATGTCTCTAGTGATTCTTGAGAAGTTCCACCAGCATCGATGGTAGCAGAAAATAGCCTTTGCCATCACTGCCATTATAGGTGTGGAGCCAGGATCTATGCTCATATGGTGCTGAGGAAAGCAGACCCTGTCCTCGCCCAGAGGCCTGGAGCATTCACAGAGGACGAGGGGGAGCTCTTGCTCACCATCATAAAGAACCCGCGGCAATACGAGACCCCAGACTGGTTCTTGAACAGACAGAAGGACGTGAAGGACAGGAAGTACGCCAGGTTCTGGCCAACGGTCTAGACAACGGTCTAGACACCTCATCTAGGTGAGGATCTGGAGCGACTGAAGATTAGATCACATAGGGGTCTATGCCATTTTGGGGCCTTAGTATCTGACGTCAGCACACCAAGACCACCGCACTGTGCGTGTATCCAAGAAGAAATGATTCTCTGAGACTTTGCTGTTAATAAATAGTTTATATACCTATGGGAGAAAATAGTTTATATACCTATGTGATTTTTTATGGTGCGTGCGTTTTGTGATGTGTGTGTTTGTGATGGCCATCCCTTTGCCACCACAATGCTCATGTAGATATCAAATACAATTTGGTTGTCCCCTTCTTCCATGTGGGTTCATAGGATTAAATGTAGTTAATCAGAATTGGCAGCAAAAACTTTCTTCAATGAGCCATTTCACCAACACTTTTAAATTTTTATAATTAATTAATCAATTGATTAAATTCTGTGAAATGGAAATAGAGTGTACGCATATTACAAAGGCTTGTGAATACTTTCTTTTCTACCTGTTTCTTGTACAGTAAGTTAAAACTTTGCTGTTTTTGTATCCTACAAGAGATTTAGCATTTCTTTTTTCTTATTTTCCATTTTATATTTCATTGTTTGTTTGTTTGTTTGTTTGTTTGTTTTTTAATGCATTGAGTCCCGAATTGGTTTGACATTTCAAGAACACAGGAATCAATCTACCTCAAGACCCCAACTATACCACTCTCGGGTATATACTGAAAGGACTACACACCCTACTACAGAGACACTTCCTTAACTGTGCCCATCTCTGCTCTCTCTTAAGAGCCAGAAATTGGGGGGGAAACACCTATATATCAACCAACAGATGACTGTAGAAAGAAAATGTGGTAAATTTACATGAAATATTATTAAATGTTACAGTTAGAAAACTAAAATCCTGAAATTCACGGCTAAGTGAATGAAGAAAGGAAAATAAAAATGATCCTCAGTAAGATAACCCAGACCGAAAAAAGACAAATATGATGTCTGTTATGTATTGATGTATATTGATGTTGGCTTCTAAGCCTTTGATAGGCATGTACAATCCATACAACCACAGTGGGTAAGTACTGAGTAAGGGGCTAGAAGAGATGAAGAATCTCCCAAGGAAGGAGAAATAAATCTACACTTAGTGAGAAACCATTGGGACAGGGGAATTGAATGGAGAGAGGAATGAGAGGGCGAAAATGAATGGAATATGGAAAGGCTAACACCAATTAGACATTGAAGGGTCATATGAAACTAGCACTGTAAGAGCTGCTTACAATATACTCACACATGAAAAAATCTAAAAGTCGATAAATTATGGAACAGACAAAGACCCAATAAAATACCTTTTGTCACAAAGTAAAATCTCCAATAATAGGAATCGGGTAAGTCTCATTGAGTTGTTGGCCATAGGTCCCCAGAGAAAACTCTGAAGAACTCAGGCGATGGCCAACACTATTGGCTGCTTTTTACAAAGTGATGTCAGGGTCCTACTGCTGAAGGCAACACCTAGAGATGTCATTGAACACAGAGAAATGAGTATTCTTGCCTAAACTGAGGCTTCACACCTACTGACTAGTGTTCACTATACAGGAAAGTACTCTGCCCATAACCAAATAGAAAGGTCACCACCAGCGCAGATACAAACTATGTAATCTACAATGATGACCTGCCTGCATTATTGCATAATATGCTGGTGTAGTAGTACCCCAAAACTTGTGGACATACAATCACTATCTGATTGGATTTGAGGAGCATTTTATGATGTGGAACCCATGGCTGGCATTGCTTGGGTGGCTAAAATACCTGAATTAGAGTGGCCAAGGAACCAGAGAATGAAATACTATTGTTGTACTAAAGAAACATAGTAATAAAATCGTGCCTAATGACTTTTCTATACTTCTAGACTGGTGCATTACCCAGCCACCATCAAAGAAGCTTCTACCTGCAATAGATGAGAACTAATATTGAGATACCCACACTGGACAATTTCCAGAGTGTGAGAGACCTTGAAACACTTAGTCCTTAATGGGATGCCTTCATCAAACCCTCTCCCTAAGGGCTTAGAAACTAGAAAGAAGAGGAGCAGGAAAGAGTGTAAGAGATAGAGGGGATTGACACACATGTGAACTCACCAAAGCTGTAGCAATATGCTCAGGTTTCCTATGGGTCCCAGCCAGATCATGTTACAGAAGTGAGAGGGGAAAGTAGATAACAAGCTCGCCTCCCTAAGTGAAAAGGTTACTGCTTAGGGTTACTATTGCTGTGATGAAACAGCATGACCAAAGCAAGTTGGGAAGAAAGGTTTTATTTAGTTTACACTTCCATAGCACTGTTCATGAAATAAATTAAGGATAGGAACTAAAGCAGGGAGGAAACCTGGTGGCAGGAGCTGACGCAGGGGCCATAAAGGAGTGCTACTTACTGGCTTGCTTGGCCTGTTTACCTATAGGAAGAAAGACCACAATCCGAGAGATGTCCACACTTACAATATAATTAAGAACATACCCCAAAGTGGATCTTTTGAAAGAATTTTCTCAAGTGAGGCTTTCTTTCACATGACTCTAGTTTATGTCAGCTTGACATAAACAATCCAGGACAGAAGTTTACTCCTGTTGTCAATGTCTTGCAAAGGAAATAACAGTTTTCTCTAATGGCTATTCACTAGGTATGCTAATCACACTTAAAGGTAGGCACTATGCACAGTAGTAGAAATGCAACTCAAAATAGGACAATTCTATTTGGAGGGAGATTTTTTTTTGTTTCATATTTTTGGGGACATTTTTTATCTTACTGGTCTGCCTTGTGTATTATTCAATCCAATTTTGTGTTTTTATGTTTATTTACACACACATACACACACACACATGCACTTATGAATACATGTAGTATGTATTTCTTATAATTCTTGCTGTTTTTTGTTTAGTTTTGATTCTTTATGTTTACCTGTTTGTTTCCTAGTAAGAGGAAGAAAGAAGCCCCGGAGTTGAATTGGTGGGGAACTGGGGATAATCTGGAAGGGATTTCAGAGAGGAGAAACTGTGACCAAAACATATTGTGCAAAAAATATTTTCAATAAAAGATTAAGATATTTGTGTCCTGTTTAGTTCATTTTTAGTACCTGATACATGATAATTACAGTACACAACAGTGTATCTTTCTGAAAAAGACTTATATTATCTAAGAAATATCAGAAAATTTAATAAAATACTATTTTTCTATCATCTTGTGTTCCTATCACCTGTTATCAAACCTAACTGCAAACTCCACATGCTTAGTCTGGCTCAGTGTAAGAGGGTTGCAATGCCAATGTCAGCTGCTGGTTTTCAAAGACTTAATTTTTTGAATTTATTCACTTTACATCTATATCATAGCCCCCTCCCTTGTCTCATCCCCATTCCACCCACCCTCTTTCTCCACTCCACCCTCATTCACCTTCCTCAGTCCTCGGAAAGGGAAAGCTCTCCTCCCCTACAAACTTAAACAAGTCTCATCAGGACTGGCTACATCCTCTTCCTTGACCTCCAGGAGAAAGTGATCCAGGGGTAGGCAATATAGTCCATGCTATAGACAGCCTCTGCTCCCCTTACTAGGGAATTACTGAGCTGGCCATGGGCTACATCTGAGCAGGGGGGTCTAGGTCTTGTCTATGCATGGTCCCTGGTTGGTACATCAGTCTCTGCAGCACCTCGTAGGCTCTTTTAGCCTTCTTGTGGAGCTCCTGTTCCCTCCAGGTCTTTCTATTCCCCCTTTCTTCCATTCCCTGCACTCTGCCCAAAGTTTTCATGTCTTAGCATCTACTTTTTTCCCAGGTGGGTGGCTTATTTCAGAGACCATCTATGGTAAGCTCTCATCTTTTCCCTCACTTCAAACACTTCTGGTGTTTATCCTATCTGCCCTTCAGAATGAAAATTAAACATCCTCCCTAAGGTGCTCCTTGTTACTTAGCTTCTTTAAGTCTGTGGGCTGTAGTAATGGTTATCATGTACTATATGGCTAATATCCACTTAAAAGTAATTATATACCATGATTGTATTCCTGGCTCTGGGTTATTCACTCAGGATGATCTTTTGCCTGAAAATCTCATGATTTCCTTGTTTTTAATAGTTGAATATTAATCCATTGTGTAGATGTATCAGTTTCTTTATCCATTCTTTGGTTGAAGGATAACTGGGTTGTTTTCTGACTATTACGAATAAAGCTGCTATGAACATAGTTGAGCAAATGACCTTGTTGTATAATGTATCATCTTCTGGGTTTATGCCTGGGAGTAGTATAGCTGAGTCTTGAGTTTTGGCTATTCTCCATTTTCTTAAAAAGGGCCAGACTGATTTCTGCAGTGCTTGTAAATGTTTAAGCTTTACTAATGTTTCTTTTACAAATTTGGGTGCCCTTTCATTTGGGGCATAGATGTTCAGAACTGAGACTACATTTCAGTATGTTTTTCCTTTGATGAGTACGAAGTGTCCCTCCCCATCTCTTTTGATTAATTTTGGTTGAAAGCCCATTTTGTTAAATACTAGAATGGTTACTTCGGCTTGCTTCTTGGGTCTGTTTGCTTGGGAAACATTTTCCCGCCCTTTACTCTCAGGTAATGTCTATCTTTGTTTATTGGTATGTTTCTTGTATACAGCAGAGTGACAAGTTCTGTTTTTGCATCCATTCTATTAGACTGTGTCTTTTTATTGGGGAGTTGAGGCCATTGATGTTGAGAGATACTAACGACCACTGGTTGTTTAATTCCTGCTATTTTGATGGTGATGGTGGTGAAGTGTGTGTGTGCATGCTTCCTTTCTTTTGGTTTGGTGGCTGTGGGGTTACTGTTTACTGTGTTTTCCTGGATGTTGTTAGCCTTCTTGGGTTGGAGTTTTTCTTCTAGCAGCTTATGGAGGGCTGGGTTTGTGTTTAGGTACTGTTTAAATTATTTTTGTCATGGAATAACTTGTTTTCTCCATTTATGGTGACTTAAACTTTGCTAGGTATACTAGAATGTCGGGGCTGACATTTATGTTCTCTAGTGTCTATAAGATATCTGCCTAGGACTTTCTGACTTTTAGAGTTTCTTTTGAGAAGTCAGGTATAATTCTGATAGGCATGCCTTTATATGTGACTTGGCCTTTTTCCCTTTCAGCTTTCAGTATTTTTTTCTTTGTTCTGTACATTTAGTGTTTTGTTTTGTTATTTGGAGGGTTGAATTTCTTTTATGATCCAATCTATTTGGTGTTCTGTAAGTTTTTTGTAAGTTTATAGGAATCTCTTTCTTTAGGTGGTAAAGTTGGTTTTTATGATCTTATTGAAAACATTTTCTGGGCCCTGGAACTGAGTCTTCTTCTTATATTCCTTTTATTCTTAGGTTTGGTCTTTCCACGTTGTCCCAGATTTCTTGGATATTTTGTGCCAGGAAATTTTTAAATTTTTATTTTTATATTAATTAGTTTACTCGCTTTGTATCCCAGCTGTAGCCCCTCCCTCCTACCCTCCCAAACTCAACCTTCCTCCCTCATCTAGTCCTACACCCCTCTCCAAGTCCACGGATAGGGGAGGTCCTCCTCTCCGTCCATCTGACCCATCTGGCCCTAGCTTATCCTATCTCATCCAAACTGGCTGCATTGTACTCCTCTCTGTCTTGGCAAGGCTGCTCCCTCATCCAGGGGAGGCACACAAAGAGCCAGCCACTGAGTTCATGTCAGAGACAGTACCTGTTGCACTTACTAGGGAACCCACTTGGATACTAGCTGCCATAGACTACATCTGAGCAGAAGTTCTAGGTTATATCCATGAACTTTTGTTTAATTTCCCCAAACGTATTTGCTATTTCTTTTTTTTCTTTTTATTATTAGTTACATTTTGTTAATCCTGTATCCCAGCTGTATCCTACTCCCTCATTCCCTCCCACTCGCTCTCTCCCTCATCTCCTCCCTGCCCCTTTCCAAGTCCACTGATCTGGGAGGACCTCTTCCCCTTTCATCTGACCCTGTTTTATTAGGTATCTTCAGGACTGGCTGCAAAGTCCTCCTCTGTGGCCTAACAGGACTGCTCCTCCCTTGGGGGGTAGGGAGATCAAAGAGCCTGCCATTGAGTTCCTGTCAGAAATAGTCACTGTTCCCCTTACTATGGAAACCTAGTTGGTTACTGAGCGACCACAGGCTACATCCGAGCAGAGGTTCTAGCTTATATTCATACATAGTCCTTGGTTGAGTGTCAGTCTCAGAAAAGACCCTGTGCCCAGATATATTTGGTCCTTGTGGAGCTCCTATTCTTTCCACATCATACTAAATCCCCTTCTTTCATATGATTCCCTGTACTCTGCCGAAAGTTTGATTATGAGTCTTAGTCTCTGCTTTGAAACATTGCTAGGTAGAGTCTTTCAGATGCCTTCTGTGGAAGACTCCTGTCATATGTTCAATGCCCAAACCATTTGTCTTTCTAAGTGAGGATTGATCATCTTACCCCGTGTCTGCTTTCTTGATTATATTCTTTAGGTGTATAGATTTCATTATGTTTATCATATCTTGTAGGTCTATATAAGCGAGTATATACCATGTTTGTCTTTCTCTATCCATGAACTTTTTAGATTTAATATTTTCTTTGACGGATGTATCAGTTTCTTCAGTTGTATCAACTACACCTGAGATTATCTCTTCCATCTCTTGAATTCTGTTGGTGATACTTATATCTGCAGTTCCTGTCCACTTCTCTAGGTTCTCCAACTCCAGGACTGCCTCAAATTGTGTTTTCTTTATTGCTTCTATTTCTCCTTTTAGGTCTTCGAGAGTTTTTCATTTTATTCTCCAATTTTATTCTATTTTCCTCTGTTTCTTGAAAGGCTTTATTCTGTTCATTCACCTGTTTGATTGTATTTTCCTGGATTTACTTGAGGAATTTATTTTCCTCTTTCAAGGCCTCTGTCATTTCCATAATCTCAGATTTAAGATCGTTTCCTTGTGCTTCAGGTATGATAGTATCTCCAGGGCTTACTGTGGTAGAATAGCTGGTTTATGATGGTATCCTATGGTCCTGAGTTTTATTGCTTGTGTTCTTCTGCTGGCCTCTAGCCATGTGTTTGTCCCTAGTGTTAACAAACCAAGTAGCATCTGATGTTAGTTGGCCTCTAGGATTGTAGGATTAGTTAGTGTTCCAGATGGTAGCAATCCTGTGGCTTTTCTGGGTGATAGCAGACCACCACTGATACAGGGAAAACTGGTAGTCTGATGGCTACCAGTCTCTGGGATTTCAGGTGGGATGGGGAACAAAATACGGGGAATATGCCATGCTGTTGGTCCCTGATGGGTGCTGGTCTCTCCTGCTCCCAGATGGATGCTGCTGCTTCTTTATGACTGCTCCTTCCTGTTGGTTGCCCATCTCTGAGAATGCAGTTGGAGAAGTGTCCGGGGAAATGGAGCAGGGTCCTGAAGATGTTACTTGGAACATGCTGCTGTTGCCAGATGGTTCAGGTCTGAAAAATGGGGCAAGCCCCATAAGTGGCACACCGGGGCAGTATTGGGTGCAGATGGCTCTAGGCAGCCAGTGCCTGCAGTTTCTGCAACTGGTCAGGAGCTGGGGAGGGTACTCACCTGCTCTTCCTGATAGATACAGATCCTGGGAAATGGAGCAGCCTTGAAGATGGCGCTTGGAGCATGCTCACACAATAGTTCTTAAGCTATTGTGTAAGATAGCTCATGACCATCAAGAAGTAAATTTAAGAGCATGACTGAGATGAATCCTGCCCAATGACATGGTCTGGCCATAGTCTGGTCCAACTGGGTTGAGAGCAAGCCTGAGGCAACCTCTGCCTGTTGTTATGCAGCCTGGGCAGGCAAATTGTGACCAAGATGACCCCTGCCCAGGACCACATGGCATGGATGGGGCACGGTATCCTGATATACCACTCCTTACATGACCCTAGACAGCAAGAGAGACCTTGCTAAGATAAGTAAGTAAGTAGTGGAGAGATGTAAGGGAAAGAAAAATATTAGGATGATTGCACAAAGAAGAAAGGCAGAACTGGAGACTCACTGGTAGTGAGGATCAGCCAGATGTGAGTAGCCAGTGTTGTCACCTAAGACCATGGTGAGGTCCTGGCCTGTACCGCAACCTAAGGTCATGTCTAGATCCAGGGCCCTGCATCTGCTGTCTATTACCATCAAAGGCCGGGCAGATGTCCCTGGCCTGGGATGCCACCTGGGGCCATGTATGAGAGCTATGCAGAATTGGCCCCACACTTTGCCTGAGCATCATGGATGGGCTGGCTCAGAAGGCATGAGAACAGAAGAGCTGTCTCTGACACTCACCTGCTGCAACACTTGGGAGAGCAGGCAAGCTGTCTCAGGGCATGAGCATGGGAGATCTGTCTTTGCTACTTCTATTGTGTGCCATGGAGTGGTGGTGTGGTGGCATGGGTCAGGGAGAAATGCCCACTCCCTTGTCCCTTGCCATCAACAGCAGAAGGAATAGCTGGTTCTGAGTTCATGAAAGAGGGGAGTGTGGGCCAAACCCTCACCTGCTGCAGCACTTAGGAAAGCCAATCCTGTGCCTCACCTGGACAGCACAGTAGAGCTGTACCTGACAGAGTGGATGCAGCTGAGCTGGCCATAGGGCATGAGTGCTAGAGAGCTGGCTCAGCCCCTTGTTTGATATGGCATTGGATAGGCTATGCTGACTCACTCTGTTGGTGTGGATAGGGGAGAGCTGGCAGGCTGACCAGCTCAGATACCACTCAGGTCCAGATCCAGGGCTTTGAGTTCGTCCAACATCTGAACCGTTGGACGTGTGATGGAGCCATTCCTACAGATCCAAAGGTTCACAATCTCCATGACACTGGGCAACAACAGGATATCTGAGAGTTCCCAGTGGGAACCCCATATTGATAGTGTAGCAAAAGCCAAAAGCCTTGAACCAGCCTAATGACTCATTGCAATGAACATTTGTGAGCAAAGATATGTGGGCAGAGTATGCTGTGGGACACACTGAGAAACAATACAGCTTCAACAGTGAGTTTTTCTTTTGAAAGGGAGGTTGCAAGGGCAGAGGATGTGTATGAGAGAACAGAGATATGAGTGAGATTAGGGGGCATGATGTGAAATTCACAAAGAATCAAAAATTAAATAAAGGAAAATATAAAATAAAAGGAAAGAAATTTAAAAGAAAATGTAGTATCTTCGGCTTGCCTTACATGATTGTGTTGACATTTCAAGGAAACGACCGCTTTGAGTGTTATTACGAACTCTAATTTGTATATATCTAATAGGAGCTTCACAGATTATTTTACTGCCAGTGAGGACCAGTCTTTGATATAGAGGACATGCTTTTAATCTTCACAATTTAGGTTGTCTTTCAAATACTTAAATGGTTCAATAATGTTAATTGGTTTATAATTGAATAGCTGAAATGTCATTTTCTGATAAATATATTCACTACAGGTGTAACTTATTAACGAATTTATCTTTGGCTAGTACCTACAAGCCTCCACAATTACAAGAAGTGCTGGAAGTTATCTGAAAATCTTGTGAAAGATTTAAGGTGACATTAACTGAATGAACATAGTTTTCACATATAAAACAAATTGTTCACAGTGTTTAAGTTTCTTTATTCATTAACTCCTGATACATTTTTGAGAAACTTGATATTCGGTTAATAGGATATTGCAGGAAGGCAACCTGACTTCTATGTTGTCCCCATTGTGAGTTTCTGGGTAAGCTTTAAGCAAACCAATGCATTTTTATTCCCTTTGAAGTGTTTCCATTTGGTATTTTTTTAAATAAAATTTGGAAATTACTTACACCATGCAATACATGTGTTGAGGAAAAGAAACACAGATGATTTAAAAATTAATTTGGATGTAGATGATAACTTCCCAAAGTAACAGTATGAGTTGTATCTTTGACATAATAAATTTACTAATAATTTGTAGTTAGTTTTACAAAATCGTATTCAGTTAGTGGGGTGATTGCTCTCATGTTTCTATTGACTCCAAAGCAATTAAGTGATTTTAATGTTCATTTTAAATCTTTACTACCTTCAATTAATTCAGTGAGTTTTTTTCTCTGAAGTTTGTAGTCATATATGAATAAATCAAGTATGTTCCTGTTGCATGACAGACTTTTCTTGGGAGACACATCATACACACACACACACACACACACACACACACACACACACACACACAGCCCTCTACTCATGCCATGTAGGTAGCCTATAACAGACCCAAATAAAGATAAAACCTAGATGTGTGACTTAGTGAACCAGTGAGTTTTATTGATGCTACTTACAGGAATAAGGGTCATGATTTGTTTACAGGAGCAGAAATAACCCAAAGGCAGCTGTATCACGAAAGCTCACCCCAGCATGAGTGATATTTGGGGACCTGCATCTCATCGCACTGCACAGCCTGTGGGGAGAGCAACAGGTTGGAGAGCGTTCTCTCCAGGTGGCTCAGTCTGTCTGAGCCACTTCCAGGCAGCTCATCTGTTCTTTTTCTTCTATCCAGTCCAGTTGGTCACTGCTTCTTACAGATTGCTGGGCTTCTAAGAGTCCTCTGTGCTGAGAATGACTCTCAGCAGTCTTTAATGCTTATATACTCTCGTGGACAGAAGGTCTTACTTAATAGGTTGTTTCAGGAGCTTCCTGAAAATAATTTACGTTGTTTACTTCCTTTCTTGATGAGCTGCCTTGAAGAAAAGAATGTTTCAATCCCTGGGCAAACTGATTCACAGCAATCTCACTAGTGGTCCAATTACCCGAAGGTAACATCTCAGCGCCACTGGGCAGTTTTAATGTGCTTTGTGTGTGAAAAACATTCATACTCTCTACTGCTAGGAATCTCTGCTTTGAATTACTCTCATATCCTCCTAGGTATCTACCCTGACATTGGTCTCCAGCTTGTCACGTGTATGTCTGCATCCTCAGTTTCTCTTTTTTTCTATAGGCCTTTTGTCCTCTTGCCCTTGCTCTCCTCAGGTCTAATCTTTACCCTCTTAATCTAAAGAGATTAATTCATAATCTCTTCTTAAATGGTTATTTTGAATACACATACAACCATAATGTATTGAGTCTGTTCATCTTGGTTATTATGTAAAACTGACAAGGGACTATCTGTGATAGGATTACCTCTATGTGAGCTCCTCCCTGTAGGAGATCTTCCTCCACTCTCAGAATCCACTGTTCATGTTTATCTCTTCATCTAGGGTTGGGACCATGAGAAATCTGCCTGTCCACATTAACATATTAACTTCTCTTGTCAATGGATGTACATAGTAGAAAACTGTATTGTTGAAAATTCATGGTTAAATTTCTCTGTAATATATAAAAGTCATTACAGTACAACTGAAATTTATGTAACAGACTACCATATTGTTGAAAACTCATGGGTAAAATTCTCTGTAATATATAGAAGGAATTACTGTACAACAGAAATTTTAATCTGGTTTGTAAAATCTGGGTGCACTGTTCTATAATTTCTTTTTGCCTTATATGTATAGGTGGCATTGATGGTGTTGGATTGGAGACATACAGCAGGATACCCCAATCACTTATTCTCAGATTTTAGACCCATTGAAAATGTCTATGATACTCTCCATCTATTGCAAACAAAGAAAGAAGAAATTTCTTTGATGAAGAGTGAGAGCTACTCTTACCAAAGAATTTCTAACTTTTTGGAAATATGATATTTATTCTTCTTCATTTTGCTCTAACTTAGAGGCGTCTGCCCAATGATGAAAACTACTCCTCTTCAAGGTTTTTTATTATTTTATATTTTATTATTTCAGAAGTCAATTTGCTTTCCCTTTCCACATTCTCTTCTATTCTTTTATTTTTTTTTTACTTTTTCATGTTTCTTATATTTTAAATGATAACATAGTGTTTAAATATGTTATAAATTTTTGAATAACTTTTTAAATCTTATGGAATTATTCATAGTAATAGGCAGAATCTTTTCTCTGTGTATTACTTCTCTAATTTGTGCACAAATTATCATGGTGCTATAATTAATTCTCATGTTTATAATACAGCATACTAAATGCTTCACAAACAAGATAAATTCCCATCCTTCAATTTCAGTGGAGAACATGCAAATTTAAGTGCAGAAAATATACATGTGATATACTACATAAACTGGAACAGGTCTCTTGAAGGGTAAGGAAGGAGAGTAAACAAATATTTTAAATTGTTAGCAAAATATGTAATTTTAGATAAAACCACTCCATTGAATGTCTTTATTCAGTTTGACATTTAAGATGAAACTAGAATGAAGTATAGATAGATGCCAAAAATTACCATTTACATGCTCTCAGCAGACTTTTCTATTGTAGCAAGTAAGCAGTTGTAGTTTGGCTGAGTTGTGATAAATTACTGACAGGATGAATTATAGGGAGCAGATTTGTGATGAGCAGTCACTCCAAGTGGTGGGAAAGTTAATGGATTTTGTTGATATAGACACAGTTAATGGTTTCTGCATTTCCAACTTAAGACAGAGATGAATCAAGTGCATTTTAGGATGATTAAACTTTACCTGTGATTTAAGTTACGTGTCTTGGAGTCACAGTGCTGCATTTGATATCCACATACCACAAACTAATTAGGAGTTCATTTTGTTCCCTTTAAGACTCATATAAACTACAGTGTAGCTACTTGTAAAGCTTCACTTTCAAGAGTGGTATTATACTCTGTAAATCACGAGTTTAATAAGCTAGTTTTTCTAATTACTAAATGTTTTCTTTTCATATCGTAGAGCTCCACAAAATTAATACAGAATTTATTGAACAACTATATCAGGGGCATAATATTGTCTATAAAATTTATAACAAAATACACTAACCAGGATTTGTTTCTATTGACTGTCTACAGAGGAAAAAAAACTCTATACAACATCATGCCCTACCTTACAAAACACACTCAGATGTCTGTTTATGAGAGTGAATCATGTGTAGTGAAAGTATTAGGGACCCCTAAGATCAATTAATTTTATGTTAAATCATTTGAAATTATTTTAACTGAAATGAAGCAGCATTCATTCTTTATTTGTGCCTTCAATATACTCTTCCAAGTATCTTCCCTCAACCCCTTCCTATGCCCCTGACTTGCTCTCAAGTACATAGTCTTTTTCTCTTTGGTTAAATTTTTATATGCACCCATCCATGGTTTTGTTTCATTTGATACTTCCACTGGTAAATGTCAGCAGCCACTAATGTGTGTATGTATGTATGTGTGTGTTGCTGTGTGTATATGCAAGAATACATACATACAACCTTCTGAGTCTGAGTCTGTTTTTGTGGTTTGTATGCATGTGATTCAAAGCTGCCCATTCTCTACTATACAAAAGCTAATGTGGTTCTTCCTTGGAAGTTATTACTATATTATGAAAGACCAGAATAATTTTTACTACAGTTTAAATCTTATCATTATACCCACAGAGAAGTAGTAATTCTCATTCCTCCTAAAAGGAGAGTCTATTATATCAAATAGAGACCATCAGAGAAAAACACAACTGGTCAACATAGAGCTCAGTAACAAGAGATATACATATTTCTCAATTCCAATTTTTAGGGTTCAAGGAAAATCACAGAAAAGGTATTGGAAAGATTTTTAAGAGTCAGAATACCATGATGTCTTCAGTGAAACAGTTTCACCTATAAATGGCTACCAAAACTAGATGAATAAAATGGCAATATCAATAGACATGTTAACAGGGAAGGAAGAAAACTTTATAAGGTCCTTTCTCTAGATAAAAAACACAATAAATCACAGGCAACTAATATCTACTGGAAGAAGGAGAATTAGCCTCTCCCAGAGTTGAGAGCCCTTATTGATTGTCCAAATCAGTTTTGATGTCCAGAAGTATTCAAAGTTGAGAAATAATATAAAGCTTCATTTTTTTTTATTCGAGGTTGACATTCATCATCATCAGACAAAACATAGAAAGCAATCCAATAGAAACATGAGAAATATTGAAATAGAACTGAATTATAGAGACCTGAAACCAAACAGAAATTGGTACTAGGAATCTAATACCATTAGTGGTTGCTAACACCCACAAGTAAAAGTATCAAATGAAACAAAACCACAGAAGGGTTCATATTTCCTACAACACACAATTTCCAATATCTGGTGTATTGGAGCACAGAGTAAAATCTATTTAAGAAGGAAGTAAATTACAACAGTGGTATATACTATTAACATATTTTCCATAATTACTGAAGAAGGAAGCAAATATTCAGAAATTTTCTATCCACTAGCAAAACAAAAAGAGGAAAAATTTAAAGTTAAATAGAAATTTATATTTAAAAATGAAAGGTTAAGGATTAATATGGCATATTTAAGTCCAAATGAGAATTTAACTGAAGGCATGCATGCATAAAACAAATATAATGTACAACAGTATAATAGTTTAAGGTATCAAAAGTTTAAAATAAAAATAATATTTCTGTTCTCAGATTTATTTCACTTTCTTTCCCAAACATGCAGTTTGAAATGTGTTTTTTTATTTCAAACTAGGTTGTTTTGCTTCTTTTTTATTGAAATATAGTATTAGTATACACTATCTTTAAGCATCTAATGCTGGTACTGTTAAACAAGTATAATAAATAGTAAATTTTTTGAGCAGGATAATATTTTATATATTTTCTTTTTTTCTTTATTAATTACACTTTATTCACTTTGTATCCCCCCTGTGGTTCCCTCCCTCCTCCTGTCCCAATCCCTCCCTTCCTCCACCCTCTGCATGCAAGCCCCTCCCCAAGTCCACTGATAGGGGAAGACTTCTTTTCCTTCCTTTTGATCCTAGTCAATTAGGTCTCATCAGGAGTGATTTCACTGTCTTCTTCTGTGGCCTGGTAATGCTGCTTCCCCCTCAGGGGAAGGTAATTAAACAGCAGGCCAATCAGTTCATGTCAGAGATAATCCCTGTTCCTATTACAATGGAACTCACTTGGATACTGAGCTGCCATGGGCTACATGTGTGCAGGGGTCTTAGGTTATCTCCATGCATAGTCCTTAGTCAGAGTATCAGTCTCAGTAAAGAACCCTGTGCTCAGATTTTTTGGTTCTGTTGCTCTCCTTGTGGAGTTTCTGTCCTTTCCAGATCATACTGTTTCCCACTTCTTTCCTAAGATTCCCTGCACTCTGCCCAAAGGTTGCCCATAAGTCTCAGTATCTACCTTGATAGTCTGCAGGGCAGAGCTTTTCAGAGGTCCTCTGTGTCAGGCTCCTGACTTATTCCCTCTTTTCTCCTTCTTCTTATGTCCAGCCTCTTTGCCTTTCTGGATAGGAATTGAGCATTTTAGCAAGAGTCCTCCCTCTTCATTAGTTTCTTTAGGTATACAGATTTTAGTAGGTTTATCCTATATTATATGTTTATATGAGTGAATATATACTGTGTGCATCTTTCTGCTTCTGGGATAGTGAGAGACCAAAAGATAAGGTAGCAGCGATCTTTAAGATGCAGAGTAGGAGCTGTGTAGTTAGTAAATGCCCTGAGGGGAAGGACCGCCTCGATGCGTTCTTTCCCCACCCACTAGAGATACAGTTGCTAGGAAACTGGACCCTCCCCCTAGGGAGGGACACCTGGTCATGATCAATAGTCTGGGAACCTCCCTATAGCCAACTGATTCAAAATGTAGCACCTTGACCAATAGATGCTTGCCAGGCAGGAATCGCCCCTGCCTTGGGCATGCTGGGATGGACCAGAATCTTAAAATCACCCAACTAACCTGGGGAGGCTCGCTCGGCTCCCACCGCTTCGGCGGTGGGGCTATGTAGGCCCCAGCTGCAGCTTGTAATTTTACAATAAAAAGACCCTCATGTGTTTTGCAATGGAGTCGATTCCTGGAGATCTTTTGGGGGCTCGCTAACTGGGTATAACAATAGCTCACTCAGGATGATCTTTTCCAGATCCCACCATTTACCTGCAAATTTCATGATTTTCTTGTTTTTTATTGCTGAGTAATATTCAATTGTGTAGATATAACACAATTTGTGTATCCATTCCTCCAATAAGGGGCTTCTGGGCTGTTTCCAGCTTCTGGCTATTACAAATAAGGCTGCTACAAATATGGTTGAGCAAATGTCCTTACTGTGTACTTGAGAATCCTTTGGATATATGCTTAGGAGTGGTATAGCTGGATCATGAGGAAGTGCTATTCCTAGTTGTCTGAGAAAGTGCCAGATTGCTTTCCAGAGTGGTTGTACAAGTTTACATTTCCACCAGCAGTGGAGGAGGGTTCCCCTTTCTCCACAACCCAATCTGAGCACAGGGGTCTTTCCTGAGACTGATATTCCAACCAAGGACTATGTATGGAGATAACCTAAGACCCCTGCACAGATGTAGACCATGGCAGTTCAGTATTCAAGTGAGTTCCATTGTAATAGGAACAGGGACTGTCTCTGACATGAACTGATTGACCTGCTGTTTAATTACCTCCTCCTGAGGGGGAAGCAGCATTACCAGGCCACAGAAGAAGACAATTGCAGCCACTCCTGATGAGACCTAATTGACTAGGATCAGAAAGAAGGAAAAGAAGACCTCCCCTATCAGTGGACTTGGGGAGGGGCATGCATGCAGAGGGTGATGGAAGTGGGGGATTGGGAAGGTCAGGAGGAGGGAGAGAACCACAGAGGGGATACAAGTGAATAAAATGTAATTAATAAAGAAAAAAAGAAGAAGAAGAAAACAGGAAACAACCTAGGAACCTGCCACAGAGGGCCTCTGAAAGGCTCTGCCCTGCAGACTATCAAAGCAGAAGCTGAGACTTATGGCCAACTGATGGGCAGAGTACATGGAATCTTATGTAAGAAGTGGGAAATAGTAAGATCTGGAGAGGACAGGAACTCCACAAGGAGAGCAACAGAACCAGAAAATTTGAACACAGGGGTCTTCCCATCGACTCATACTCCAACCCACTACCATGCATGGAGATAACCTAGAACCCCTGCACAGATGTAGTCCATGGCAGTGTAGTGTCCAAGTGGGTTACATAGTAATAAAAAGAGGGACTGCCTCTGACATAATCTGATTGGCCTGCTCTTTGATCACCTCCCCCTGAGGGGGGAGCAGCCTTATCAAGGCCACAGAAGATGACAATGGAGCCATGCCTGATGAGATCTGATAGACTAAAATCAGAAGGAAGGAGAGGAGGACCTCCCCTATCAGTGGACTTGGGGAGGGGCATGCATGAAGAAGGAGGAGGGAGGGTAGGACTCAGAGGGGAGGAGGGAGGGGCTTATGGGGAGATACAAAGTGAATAAAGTGTAATTAATTTAAAAAAGTTCAGACAATAAAATAAAATAAAATAAAATAAGAGAAAGTAGTGCCAAACAACTTCACTAAAAAAATAAATAATAATAATAATAATAACAATAAATAAAAATAAGTGGGTACTACACCTATAAGACAGGATAAACACACTAAAATCTCTTTTTTCTTTCAAAAAAGAGCAGGTCTCCAAAAGACAACAACCAAACACAATTAAAGAAGATACAATAAAACAAGGCGAAGGATCTCATATGAAGGCTATACAAGGCAATCCAATAGGGGCAAAGGGTCACAAGAACTGGCAAAAAGAGTCAGGAATCAAACACCAATATTAGGAGTGCCAAAAAACACCAAACAACAGTCATAACATCACAGAGGGCCTCTGAAAGAGTCTACCCAGCAGTGTATCAAAGCAGATGCTGACATGCATAACCAAACTTCTTCTTATGAAAGAAGATGAAGATAGTAAGACGTCGAGAGGACAAGAGCTCCACAAGGAGAGCAACAGAACCAAAAAATCTGAGCACAGAGTTTTTTTCTGAGACTGATACTCCAACCAAAGACCATGCACGGAGATAACATAGAACCCCTGCTCATATGTATCTCATGGCAGCTAAGGACCCAAGTGTGTTCCCTAGTAATGGGAAGAGGGACTGGCTCTGACCCGAACTCAGTGCCTGGCTCTTTGATCACCTCTCCCCTCCCCTATGAGAGGGGAGCAGCCTTGCCAGGCCACAGAGGAGGACAATGCAACCAGTCCTAATGAGACCTAATAAGCTAGGCTCAGATGGAAGAGGAGGACCTCCCCTATCAGTGGACTTGGAGAAGGGCATGGATGAAATGAGGGAAGGGGCTACAGATGGAATACAAAGTGAATAAACTATAATTAATATAAAAATAAAATTTTAATTTAAAAAAAACACATGCAGAAAGGACCTGGTGCAGAATCACACAGGCTTCATGCTTGTGCTTCAATCTCTGTGAACCCATGTGAGCCTCTCCGTCCTGTCTGACTCCAACAGCCTTTTTTCTCTTTTTTGTTATGGTTCCCAGAGCTCTTATTTCCTCAGTTACAGTACCATCTCTGATGTTGGTTTTGTCGTTATTTGTTTGTTTGTTTTTGCTTCACTTTAGAGGACCTCATAACACCCAAACCTCACACTTACTACGGAATTGTTCTGCCTATGAGCCTTATACCCAGCTGGCATCCTGCTTCTGTAATACTCAGTGTCTAGTTTTGACTGAAAAATTGCTTCTGAGATGTCAGGCAGCATCTTTCCCCTTAATATTGAGAGCTCTAGATGGCTTCAACTTCCCTTCATCACATATAGCTGTCTTTAAAAACATAGTTTTATATGCTATACCTCCATTAATATTGCTATTTTAAAATGACATCACACAAACTTCTGAGTGTTCACTAGTTTAATTTTTTTATGCAAATCAAAAATATTGAAAATTGAATTAAATTACATGATAATGAAGATGTCTTGAAGAGATTATTAATGCTTCAGGATCATAAACAATTATCTTTCAGCCATGGATGATTATTAAACACAAGATTGTAATTGTATTAAATAAAAACAAACATTGGATATAATTAAACAATGAGTCTAGCCAAAAATTTAAATAGCTCTGGAATTATTGTTTAAAAATACTGCACTTGGTAGATGAATATAACTCATTTAAGCATGGCTTCCAATGCTAACTTTCATCTGAAGAGTAGAAACGTCAAAACAAGGTGGTTTCAGAAAATATAGAGCTACATAATTATACCTCATTATAATTTTGGGAAAACAATCTAGCTTTCTTTATAAAGGACTAGTTAATGTTGGGCTTGGCAACATAGGCAATGAAACTGATTAACTTTTTGGGTCACATAAAATTCTCCAAGTCTATGTGCTACAAACAAGAGAGAGTGAAATTCATATATATTCTAATCTAATGTTTCATGAACTGAAATATAAAACTGAGAACCCACTAAATGTTAACTTTATGATTTATTATATTAAAAAGCAAGTAAACTACTTAACTTTATCGTCATCATTACTCAAATTGCTTTGAAAGTTTTTTCCACTTCATATTAGTGTTAGTTTTGGTGGAGGACATCAGTGATCTCAAAACACCTGTAGTAAAGCATTTGACAAAAGCCAACACCCATTCATGTTTAAAGTCTTGGAGAGATCAGGGATACAAGGCACATACCTAAACACAGTAAAGGCAATATACAGCAAGCCTATAGCAAACACCAAACTCAATGGAGAGAAACTTAAATCAATCCCACTGAAATCAGGGACAAGGCAAGGCTGCCCACTCTCTCTGTATCTCTTCAACATAGTACTTAAAGTCCTAGCTAGAGGAGATCAAGGGGATACAAACAGGAAAGAAAGAGGTCAAAGTTTCACTATTTGAAGATGATATGATAGTATACATGAGCGACCCCAACAATTCAACCAGAGAACTCTATCAGCTAATAAACACCTTTAGCAATGTGGCTGGATACAAAATCAACGTAAAAACAAACAAAAAAATAGAAGCCCTCCTGTATATCAAAGATAAAAGGGCCAAGAAAGAAATCAGAGAAACAACACCCTCCACAATAGCCACTACTAACATAAAGTACCTTGGGGTGACTCTAACTAAGCAATTGACCTTTTTGAAAACAACAACAACAAAAAAACCTTCAAGTCTCTGAAGAAAGAAATTGGAGAAGATATCAGAAGGTGGAAAGATCTCCCATGCTCATGGATTGGGAGAATTAACGTAGTGAAAATGGAAATCCTGCCAAGAGCAATCTACAGATTCAACACAATTCCCATCAAAATACCAACACAATTATTTAAAGACCTTGAAAGAAATATTCGCACCTTCATATGGAGAAACAAAAAAATCCAGATTTTCCAAAATGATCTTGTACAACAAAAGATCATCTGGAGGTATCTCCATCCCTGTTCTCACGGAGCAATAGTAATAAAAACCTCATGGTATTGGCATAGAAACAGAAAGGAGGATCAATGGAACCGATTAGAAGACCCAGAAATAAACCGACAAACTTACGAATGTTTGATTTTTGACAAAGAAGCCAAAACGATTCAATGGAAAAAATACAGCATCTTCAACAAATGGTGCTGGTCCAACTGGATGTCCACATGCAGAAAAATGAAAATAGATCCATATTTATCACCTTGCAAAAATCTAAAGT
This sequence comes from Rhombomys opimus, assembly GCA_010120015.1. NCBI lineage: Eukaryota > Metazoa > Chordata > Mammalia > Rodentia > Muridae > Rhombomys > Rhombomys opimus. Next base: position 367,667 of record REGO01000469.1, on the reverse strand, counting down.
CTAAGTGGATCAAAAACCTCAACATAAAACCAGATACTCTAAATGGGTTAGAAGAAAAAGTGGGGAAGAGCCTAGAACTCATTGGCACAGGAGACAACTTCCTGAACAGAACACCAACAGCACAGGCTCTAAGAGCAGCAATCAATAAATGGGGCCTCATGAAACTGAAAATATTCTGTAAAGGAAAAGACAGTGTTATTGGAACAAAACAACAGCCTACAGACTGGGAAAGAATCTTCACCAACCCTATATCTGACAGAAGGCTGATATCCAGAATATATAAAGAACTAAAGAAGTTAAAAAGCAATTAATCAAACAATCCATTTAAAAATTGGGGTGTGGAGCTAAACAGAGAATTCTCTGTAGAGGAAAATATAACAGCAGAGAAACACTTAAAGAGATGCTCAATGTCCTAAGCCATCACAGAGATGCAAATCAAAATGACCCAGAGATTTCACCTTACATCCATCAAAATGGCTAAAATGAAAAACTCAAATGACACACATGCTGGAGAGGTTGTGGAGAAAGGGGAACCCTCCTCCATTGCTGGTGGGAATGTAAACTTATATGACCACTTTGGAAATCAATCTGGCTAATTCTCATACAATTAGGAATAGTGCTTCCTCAAGATCCAGCTATACTACTGCTAGGAATATATCCAAAAGATGCTCAAGTACACAACAAGGACAGTTGCTCAGCCATGTTTGTAGCAGCTTTATTTGTAATAGCCAGAACCTGGAAACAACCCAGATGTTCATCAACGGAGGAATGGATACAGAAATTGTGATATTTTTACACAATGGAATACTACTCAGCAATCAAAAAGGAGAAAATCATGAAATTTGCAGGCAAATGGTGGGAATTAGAAAAGATCATTCTGAGTGAGGTATCCCAGAAGGAGAAAGACACACATGGTATATATACAGACCTATAAGATATGATAAACATACTGAAATCTGTACACTTAAAGAAGATAAACAAGGAAGAGGACCTAGGGTAATATGATCAATCATCACTTAGAGAGACAAATGGGATGGACATTGAATGTAGAAGAAAACAAGTAACAGGACAGGAGCCTACCACAGAGGGCCCCTGAAAGACTCTACCTAGCAGTGTATCAAAGCAGATACTGAGACTCATAACCAAACCTTTGTCAGAGTTCAGGGAATCGTATGAAAGAAGGGGGAGTTAATATGCCCTTGAGAGGATAGGAGCTCTACAAGGACCAAATATATCTGGGCACAGGGATCTATCTTTCTATGAGACTGTTTCTCCAACCAAGGATCATGTATGGATATAACCTAGAACCTCTGCTCGGGTGTAGCCCATTGTAGCTCAGTATCCAAGTGGGTGCCCTAGTGAGGGGAACAAGGAGTATTTCTCACATGAACTCAATGGCAGGCATTTTGACATCCGCCCCTGCCCCCCAAAGGGAGGAACAGCCTTTCTAGGCCACAGTGGAGGACTTTGCAACCAGTCCTGGTGATACCTGATAAAACAGGGTCAGATGAAAGTGGAGGAGATCCTCTCCTATCATTGGACTTGGAAAGGAGCTGGGAGGAGATAAAAGACAGAGGGTGGAACTGGGAGGGAAAAAGGGAGAGGGCTACAGCTGGGAAACAAAGTTAATAAACTGTAACTAATTTTAAAAAATAATTTGTAAAATTCAAAAAACACCTGTGGTGACTCAAATTTTAAATTTTATTGTAATTTTTCTTGTTCTCATAGTGACATTATCACTTCTTGTCAGTGGGAACTCCCTGGGTGTAAATCATATTATTTCTGTAAAGGGAGGTGTAAGAGACACACTAACATGTCTGATTACAGTTTACTCGAACTGCACTGTCACAAGAATTTCAGAGAATTCTAATAGATTATAGTATGAAAATATGGTCATAGAACATATTTGCATCTTTTAAAACCACGAGGGTCATGTATGCAAATTGCATGTCAGGTTGATGACTGAAAATGTGAATAGTCTATCGAATTTATGAATGACTTCATTAGAAGGGTCTGCTTAAAAGTAAATTCTATTAAGTCCATTTTCCTAATATAATTTTAATATGTGATAAATATTAGCAAGATATCTATATAATTAGAAATTTATTTCTTTTAGCTCTCACTCAAACCACTGCTTAGCCATTCTCTATCTGTGTCGTGAACTTGAGTTCTTCTTTCTTGAAGAAATTCTTGATCACTTTCTATAAAGGTTATTCACTGATGTAGTAATCCTATTAAATAGGATTTACATTGAGAACAAGTAATGATTCTGAATTTAAGCTAAAGGTTTTTTTCTTTGAAAACTCTATTCTTGGACATTTTTATTTTATAATAAATTTCCTTACTTTTATATCATAGTATAATTAACTTTCATTAAACCTGTCCAGAAAATAACCTATTTCATAAAATAACATTCAGTAAGGATCCAGATATTAGCATAAGAAGAAATAGAGCTTCTCTCATGATTTGATTAACAATGCATAATTACAGAAAATGCTTTTTTCCAGCTATCTCTAATCAGGCTGTGTAGTTTTTGAAGGTCAAAGGAAGAAAATATTAGAAGTCAGCAAATCAGTCGATTTGGTAATGGAAGCCACAAAGGTCAAATATAATTATAAAGTTGTAGAATGACTCTCAAGTGGAATTTTAATATTTGATACTTTGCATTTAAATTAATATATATTCATAATAATATTGATAACTCAGGCATTAATTAGTGAGCAACACTGTATGAATTGTTCATCTAGGCTTTTGTATATTCTTCTTGTGCTAAGGAAAATACTAAAGTTTTGTTTCAAAGGATTAAAATATACTCAGTGGGGGTGGATTAGGTTGAATAATGATCTTAAATTTCAATTTGAGCTCAAAAACTGAAATCCTAGTTTGTGACTAATATATGAAAAATAGGGATAAACTGTAATTTTACGTTATTTTAATAACTATTTGCATCAGTTCACTAGCGAACACGCTATACCTTGAAGTGACCTGACTGCTCCAAGTATGTTAGTATATTTAATTTGGCAAATGAAAGACTGACAGCTCAGATTCTGGGGCATTGTATAGAAGTGATAGACTTTGGCTGCTGTTGTGAAATATTGTCTCTTTTCTGTACAGTTTCTCATATTGAGGTATACTTCCTGGAGTCAGGGTAAGAACTGTCACTGGGAGCATTGCAGTCAAGGTGTGAGTCTAAATGTTAGTGTAGCTTAAACTAACGTAAAAATGTTTGCCTACTTGAAACTACAAATGTGTTCTCAAGATTTTAGTCCCACGTTCCTTGTGCTTAACTATAATTTTGCTGTGTGAAATACTAGTCTTTAAAAATTTTTGAAGAAAGCCCTATGTATCTTGTAGGTTTCTGCCCCACAGCTTAATGTTTACTAGCCAAGGCTGTCCAATTTCTGAACTACATGTGTGTTGCATGTCTTTTGTGTGTGGGTTTCTGTATGACTGCATCAGCATACTGCATGGAGGACATAAATTGATGATTCGTGGGTATCTTCATTGATCACCCTACTCCAGAGATTCTCAACCTGTCAGTCACAACTCTCTTGGTGGGTGTGTTACATCTAAGATATCTTTCATATCAGATACTTACATCACAATTCATAACCACAGCAAAATTGCCCTTATGAAGTACCAATGAAATACTTTTATAATCCGGGGTCAGCACAATGTGAGGAACTGCATTCAAGCGTTGCAGCATTAAGAAGGTTGAGAAACATTCTCAGAAAAGACCCCTGTGCCCAGATATATTTGGTCCTTGTGGAGCTCCTGTCCTCTCCAGGGCATATTAACTCCCCCTCCTTTCATATGATTCCCTGCACTCTGCGGGAAGGTTTGGTTATGAGTCTCAGCATCTGCTTTGATACACTGCTAAGTAGAGTATTTCAGAGGCCCTCTGTGGTAGGTTCCTGTCCTGTTACTTGTTTTCTCCTATGTCCAATGCACATTTGTCTTTCTAAGTGAGGGGAACAGAGACTATTTCTGACAGGAACTCAATGGCAGGCTCTTTGACAACCCCCACCCCCGCGGGAGGAGCAGAACTGCTAGGCCACAGAGGAGCACTTTGCAGCCAGTCCTGAGGATACCTTATAAAACAGGGTCAGATGAAAGGGGAGGAGGTCCTCCCCAATCAGTGGACTTGGAAAGGGGCAGGGAGGAGATGAGGGTGGGAGGGTGGGATTGGAGAAAATGAGGGAGCGAGATACAGCTGGGATACAGAGTAAATAAAATGTATCTAATAATTAAAAATAAAAATAAATGCCAAAACAGAAAAAAGATGGTTGAGAACAATTGCTCTGCTCTTCAAATTTTCTCAAACAAGGTCTTTCCATATACATGGAGCTTACTGATTATACCAGACTGTCTAGCCAGCAAACACAAGGGGCCACTCTCCATTATTGTGATTACAGGCACAAAACTGCACCTGTCTTTTTATGTGAGTCCTGGGTATCTTAACTCAGGTTTTCATGCTTGGTGGCAAGCACTTTATAGACAGATTCATCTCCACAGTCCTTCAATGAATGGCTCATGTGGATTTTTAATTCAACATAACCAGTATTGTTTGCATATGTAAATATAGAGGTAAGAGTGATAAATCCATGTGAAAATGATATTTGATGTGTTCAAATTTTAGAATATATTAATTCATTTAAAATATATGGTGAGTAAATATAAGTGAAGAAAGCCCTGAGCTGAAATCCAACTTTCTCAGTCGCTGAGAGACAGTGACATGCAGAACTTACTAGAAAGCTGGTTTTCAATAATCAAGAAGAAATATCAGAAAAAAAAACTGTAGTAATAAATATAAACCAAACCCTGTGGACCGCAAGAAACAGGAATCTTATCAGTGTTTTCCCTACTTGTATAGAAGCTCAGAGACATAGGAAAGCAATATTCCTCAAGTTTTGAACATTAGGGGCCAAGTAACCAGACTAATTTGTAAGGACAATGGAAATGAAAGCTGGAGAGGACCCATCAGCAACACTTCAACTCATTTTTTTTTTTTTTTTTTTTTTTTTTTTTTTTTTTTTTTTTTTTTTTTTTTGTATTTATCTGAGATGTACAAGTGGGGATGGAGAAAAAATGGCTTCTCACTGTGCTGCCATTTATTAATAAATATCACTACTATCTTATACAATGAAAACACTGAATATATCTTACACTAATAGACAACTGACCGTTGGATTTTGTATTGATTAGATTTTAAAAACTTGAAGAGAAAAGCACTTTTATGTTTGTTTTGTTTTGTTTTGTTTTTGAGATGGATCTCATTATGTAACCCCAGATGAATTGAAATACACTATGTAGAACAGGCTTGTCTGGAGGTCACAAAGATCCACCAGATTCTGCCTCTCCAGTGCTGGCATTAAAGGCATGAATCATGAAACAACTATACAACACCCCATTCCTCAAATAATCATCCCTCCATGTCTTGGGGATCATTGCAAAAGAGGGTGTGGAAAAGGTATAGCACCAGAAGCCCTTGATGACAATAGGAGAAGAGTGTAATCCTTACACAGCATGGCACCTGCACACAGCACCTGCAACATGGCACCTGCGTCACAACAGTGATGAGAGCTTGGGGGAAACTTGTGCAAGCTCAAGGCAGAACCAAACCCAGCATGAGATAAGCATGAAATATTACGACTATCCAAGGAGCTATTGGCAATGGATAGCTGCTAGGAGGAGAGACAGTTTTCTTCAAGGGTGAGCCCTCTGGTAAAATAAACAAAGTCTGGCGAAAGACTATATATGCAAGAATATGTGGACATCAAAGATTGGGTTTGCTGGGTTTCAAAAATAAAAGAGGACACAACGTTCCGTGGGCAAGTGTGGTCAATGAGCATCACATGACATTCTTTAACTCATAAAAGGAATTTCAGTAGAGTTTCTAGATGGAATTGATGGCATTTTTGTTTAAGGAAAATAGAATGAACTAAGTCAGAATACTGTGAGTTTTTATTTTTAATTTTCTGTGTCTTTTTAGGTACTCATTATTTTATTGTTTTTGAAATTTAAACAGAGAAAATTTTAAACTCTGCACGGACCACTAGTTTAGTATTTTGAAACATGTCATAGACTCTTTTGCTGTCATAGTTTCAATTTGCATCTTTATTTTCATTTTTTTCCTCATTTTTGTTTGTAATCCTTGAAAAGTTTTGACCTTTTTGGAGAAATGTCACTTTATCATAGTACTTTGTATTGATAGCTCCTATTTCTTTCTTACCTGCTTTTTGTATTTCTTCTCTTGGATCAATTTTCTTCTTTTCATCTAGTTTCTTCTTTCCTTTTATTTAAAAAATATTACTTATTTTTTATTCACTTGACATCCTGTTTGTAGCCCCATCTCTCCTCTCCTCCCTGTCCCATCCTTCCACCCTCCTCCCTCATCTGTTGCTCAGAAAAAGGAAGCTGCCTTTCCCATCTATCCCATATCAAACACAGTGCATCAGGATTCAGCATGTACTCTTCCTCTTTGGCCTGACAAGGCAGACCTGCCAGGGGGAAGTGACTAAAAAGCTGTTAAGTGAGTCCTTCTCAGATGTTGCCCCTACTTCCTTTACTAGAGGGCCCACGTGAAGCCTAAGCTGTCCATCTGTGTAGGCCATAGACACTGAAGAGGACACCTTCTAACTAGTCTAGCCTCCTAGGAGACGGAGAGGAACTCCAACTCACCCGCAAAAGCTTCAGTCCCAAATTTACCCGGCCTACAGATATATGCAGGAATAAACACTGAGCAGATAGAGCAAAGATTTAGGTAATGTCCAACCAATGCCTGTCCCAACCAAAGGCCTACCCTATGGGAGAGTGCCAACCCCTACACTATGAAAGATAGTCTGCTAAGCTTACAGACAGGAGCCTAACAGAGTTGTCCTCTGAGAGACTCTACCCAGCAGCAACTCAAAACAGATGTTCAGACTCACAGCCAAATGCTGGGCAGTGAGTAGGGAGTCTTGTGGAAAAGTGGGAGGAAAGAGAAAATGACCTGGAGGTAACAGGAGCTCCACAAGAAGACCAACAGAGCTAACTAACCAGGGTCCAGAGTGGCTTGCTGAGACTGAAGTATCAACCTAGGGCTGTGCATAAACTAATTTCTTTTCTATGCTGGTGGATTTACTATAGGTTGCATACAAATTAAAGACCTTTCTTGATTAATAGATGCCTTGGTGGTTATCAAATACCTTTGATACACTGGCGAAAAATGTTTTTTTTTTTTTCTCATTAAGAATGGTACCTGTTAGAAATAGTCCTTGTTCCCCTCACTTTGGGAAACCAATTGGTTACTGAGCTACCACAGGCTACATCTGAGCGGAGGTTCTAGGTTATATCCATACATGGTCCTTGGTTGAATGTCAGTTTCAGAAAAGACCCTATGCCCAGATATATTTGGTCTTTGTGGAGCTCCTATCCTTTCCCCATCAGACTAACTCCCCTTCTTTCTTATGATTCCCTGTACTCTGCCAAAGATTTGGTCATGAGTCCTTGCTTTGAAAACACTGCTAGTTAGAGGCTTTCAGATTTCTAACAGGAACTCAACGAAGATACCTGATAAAACAGGATCAGATGAATGGGGGGAGGTCCCCCCCTATCAGTGGACTTGGAAAGGGGCACAGTAGTGATGAGGGAGGGAGGGACTGGGAGGGAACGAGGGTTCGGGGCACGGCTGGGATACAGAATTAATAAAATGTAACTGATAAAAAATAAAAAAAAATAAAAAAAAGAATGGTACCAACAACTTGATTGTACTTAGTACTTGCAAAATAATTATGTCTCCATGCTGTCAATATCAGTGTCTTGAGATTTACAAGGTTTCTTGTGAGTGGCATGTTTGTTGGTTCCCACTTTCTAATGTCTATTTAACTGAAGATTTTAGTGCGTTTATGTTGAATATGAGTTATCAATGTATTGGAATTCAAATTTAATGCATTCTTTGTAATTTCTCTCTCTCTCTCTCTCTCTCTCTCTGTGTGTGTGTGTGTGTGTGTGTGTGTGTGTTGAGGCAATGCTCACTGTATCACACAGGATTATCAGGGTATCCCTATGTTTCTGTCTCTGCTATGCAAACTGTCAGCTTATAAGAATGTTTTATCTAGCTGAATTTTTTACTGTATTTTCTTTTTCACTCTGAAAAAAATAACCTTTTGTTGCCTATTGTAGTGATTATAACTGAAATTTTGCATGTGGACATTTGTGTTTTCATTTATTAGAAATTTTTATACATGGGTATATTGTATTTACAACTTCTACCATCATTTCATGCATCTAAAATGCCTTCCACTCTTTCTTGAATTTATGACTTCTATAACTAGAATTGTTTCATGTAAATGCATGCACAAGTGCACATGCGCACACACACACACAATTAGTTCAATTAGTGTTGCTTGTATGCATGTGAGTTTAAGGCTGACCACGTGAGATTTGATAACCTATCAGAGGACTCATCACTAGAAGAGACTGACCCTAGAGGAGACATTGATTGCTAATATGTCTTCATGTACAGGTCTTGTAAAACTTTGCCATGTCCACATGTCGACGGGGTATTGTCACTGAAGGAGCCTTGTGTGAGCAATCATATTCTTGATATTTCATTGGTGCAGCTTTCCTCTCATGTCTGAATAAGAGCATTTTGTAACATGTTTCATAGGCTCTGTTTTTTTGTTTTGTTTTTCAATCTTTGTTCACTCTCCTGCATTATTTTTTCCTCAGCCTTGGTTGTAAGGATGTGTGCTTAGAATACAGCTATAAGCATTATTAATTTAGAAAGACAGCTAATAGCCATTCTTCACTAACAACTATGACCTCTCCTATCATGGGTACTCAACTCAGGTTATATTATCTGGCATGAGTTCCCACCTAGCAAATGAGTAGGAATTTAAGTCCAATTAGACAGGGTTGGTTACTGCCAAGAAATTAGTAATCTGGTTGCAAATTTGGAAATATTTAAAAGGTCAGTCAATATTGCAGTTTACAGGTTGCATAGCTGGGTAGGACTGTTAATTAATTCTCTCCCTTAGCAGATCACATAAAACTTTCTGATACAATGAGAGTTAACATTCAGGGAGGAGGCTTCCACTTTACTCTCAACTTGTTTCTCTCAAGTTGTGTGTCTGAAGTGCATGCATATACACTTTAAACCTGAATGGGTGTTGGATTTTATCAAATGGTTTTTCAGCATCTAAAGAGATCATCATGTGTTTTTTTTTTCTCCTTCATTTTGTTAATAAGGTAGATTACATTGATGGATTTCATATATTAAACCACCTCTGCATGTCTGGGATGAATCTTACTTGGTCATGGTGGACGATATTTTTTTTTATGTGTTCTTGGATTCGGTTAACGAACATTTTTTTGAGCATCTTTGCATCAATGTTCATAAGAGTGATAGGACTGAGTTATCTTTTTTTGTGTCTTTGTGTGGTTTAGGTATCAAGGTGATTGTAGCCTCAAAGAATGAATTTAGTAATGTTCCTTCTGTTTCTATTTTGTAGAATAGCTTGAAGATAATTTGAGTTAGTGCTTCTTTGAAAGTCTGATAGAGTTCCCCACTAAAACCATCTGGCCCTGGACTATTTTTGGAAGGGAGACTCTTGATGACTGATTCTATTCCATTGGGGATATAGGACTACTACTTGTGGGTGTGTCTGCTCTTTTTGTTTCCCCTAGGGCTTTTAGGTGTGTTGTAAAGTTGCTTTTATGATATGTCTCAAATTTCTTTCAGAAGGCACTTAGTGATATGAAATTTTCTCTTAGCACTGTTCATTGTGTTCCATAATTTTGGGTAAGTTGTGCCTTTATTTTCATTGAATTTTAGGATGTTTTAATTTCTTTTTCTTACTTCTTCCCTGACCAAGCTTTCATTGAGTTGTTTAGTTTCCATGTGTATATAGGCTTTTTGTTATTTTTCTTGCTTTTCGGTTTAGTTTTAGTCATGGTGGTCTGATAGGATTCAAGGGGTTATTTTGATCTTCTAGTATTTGTTGAGGCTTTCTTTATGCCTGCCTATGTAGAGAATTTTTGAGAAGGTTCTGTGAGGTACTGAAAAGAAGGCGTACTCTTTTGAGTTTGGGTGAAAAGTTCTGTAGACATCTATTAGGTCCATTTCATTTCGCACCTCTGTAAGTATAATTATTTCCCTATTAAGCTTCTGTCTAGATGATCTGTCCCTTGGTGAGAATGGAGTGTTGAAGTCTCCCACTATTATGTTATTGGGATATTTGTGTGATTTAAGCGTTAAAAATGTTTTATTTACAAATGCAGGTGTTCTTGTGTTTGGAGCATAAATGTTTATGACTAATGTCCTCCTGGTAGATTTTATGAGAACAAAGTGCCCCTCTTCTACTTTTTTGATTAATTTTGGTTGAAAGTTTATTTTATTAGATATTAGGACTTTCAAAGAAGCACTAACTCAAATTATCTTCAAACTATTCTACAAAATAGAAACAGAAGGAACATTACTAAATTCATTCTTTGAGGCTACAATCACCTTGATACCTAAACCACACAAAGACACAAAAAAAGATAACTCAGTCCTATCACTCTTATGAACATTGATGCAAAGATGCTCAAAAAATGTTCGTTAACCGAATCCAAGAACACATAAAAAAAATATCGTCCACCATGACCAAGTAAGATTCATCCCAGATATGCATAGGTGGTTTAATATATGAAATCCATCGATGTAATCTACCTTATTTTATTAGATATTACCTCAGCATGTTTTCTGGGTCCGTTTGCCTGTGGGCTGGCTTTCCCCAGGGTCAGAAGATTGTTCAAGGTTCCTGAATAAACTGTATTGAGAAAAAAAAACATTTTTTCCACTACCTTTACTTTGAGGTAGTGTTTATCTTTGTTGCAGTGGTGTGTTTCTTGGATGCAGCAGAATGTTGGATCCTGTTTCTGCAAACATTCTTGTAGTTTTCCATCTGTGTTGATTGAAAGCTTTGCTGGGTTGGCAAATGTTCTATTTCTGTCTGCAGGACATGTGCCCAGGCCCTTCTGGCTTTCCTGGTTTCTTTTGAGAAGTCTGGTGTGATTCTGATAGGTGTACCTTTACATGTTACTTGGCCTTTTCTCCTTGCTGCTTTTAATATTTTTTCTTTGACTTATAGATTTAGTGTTTTGACTATTATGTGATATGAGGAGTTTCTTTTCTAGTCTTGTCTACTTGGTATTCTGTAAGCCTCCTGTATGTTTATGGATACCTCTTACTTTAATTTGGGGAAATTTTCTTCTATGATTTTCTTGAATATATTTTCTGGATCTTGGAGCCTTGAATCCTCTTTTTTGTCTTTTCCTATTATTCTTTGATTTTGTCTTTCAATGGCATCTTTGATTCTTTAGATGTTTTGTGTTTGGTACTTTTCTGACTTTACTTTTTCTTAAAGAGACATATCAATTTCTGCAATTGTATCTTCAATACCTTAGTTTCTCTCTTCAATTTTTTTTTTTGTATTCAGTTGGTGATGCTTACCTTTGTGGTTCCTGATCTTTTCTCCTATTTCGCCAGCTCCAGGGTTTTCTCCATTTGTGTTTTCTTTATTGATTATAATTCTGTTTTCATGTCTTCCATAATTTCCTTCATTTGTTTGAATGTGGATTCCTATATTTCCATGATGGCCTCTATTTTTTTGTTTGTTTTCTCTCTATATGCCTCTATTTGTGCCTATTTTTGTTTGTCTGTATTTTTTAAAGCTTTGTTTGTTTCTTCCTTATGTGCCTTTAACAACTGGATAAGCATAAATTTGAAATCATTTTCCTGTGCCTCCAGTGAGTTAGCATATCCATTGATTTTTGGGGTTGCTGGTGAAGTCATGATGTCCTGATTTTTGTTAGATATGTTCTTATTCCAACCTATAGCCATCTGCTTATCCATAAACTTTGTTGTTTGTTCCTGGAGTTTGTACTTCAAACTGGGTCAGTCTCTCTCTGCTGTCTAGATTATTGTTCAGGAAAATGAGATTGGTTCACCAGTTTTAGAGTGGATGTTGGTGATCCAGATGTAGCTAAGGGAGAAATGCTGCAGGCGCATGCACACAAGCACAGGCATGTGCATGGCAGTGTGCTTTGAGGACAGGGTGCTAGAGCAGTATAGACATCTGGAAGTGTGGAACATAAGAGAGGGAGGGGTTGCTGGTGCTGTTTGTATGTGCAATGAGCATGTGCAGGTGCCATCAAAGTTTCAGTGGCCTACAGGCCTGTCACAGCGTTCTCCCATTATTCAGATCTGTCTGGGCTCCAGGAATTGTTTACATGGACTCTATTTTCTGATCTACAGAACAGGGGCTTCAATGTTGAGAACCCTTTCTCAAGGATCCCTATGTTGCCCACAGTTAGGTTGTTGGTGGAAGGGATCCGATTGTCTGGCTGAAGAACAGAGGGACCCTGGATCTGGACCTCTACAAACACTCACTTGAAGGCACAGTCACTCAGTCGCAGGCCAACTCTGAAAGCACAGATGTTCCCCTTGTTCTCTACTCTCAGATTTGAGACTGAAAGACCAAATGAAAGTGTAGTAGATCAGCCAGCTCACTGGTGTTCACTGTTTGGCCACTGAGCAGGGAGATCAGTACTTGGGGCAGCCACCTCTGCTGTCTCTGTCACTGAGCAAGGAGAGTCTTGCTTGGGGCAGCCACCTCTGCCTTCTCAGTCACTGAGCATGGAGGGTCCTGATCGCTCTAGCTGCTGCCCTCCTCTGCTGCAGAACAGGGAGGCCCATATAGCTGTCCGCTGTAGCCACACACTTGCGAAGCCCATACTGTTGCCCTGTCTGCAGTCTCAGTTTCCGAGCATGGAGGCCTGTGCTTAGGGCAAGGGGAAGTGCAGGGTGTCAAATATTCACCACTCTCAGTCCCTGGAGATGTCCACAGGTGACCTGAATCCAAACTGTCCCAGCTCACGGGTTGTCCTTTCTCACCCAGGAAATCTCAGTGTCATTGTTCTGGCTTCAGCTGACCCTCCACTCATCAGTTTCTGAATCCTGTGTTCTTCAGATAGGGTGTGCAGTGTTCACCACCATCTTGGACTCAATTTTCACCACTCTTGCTTCAGTAGGCATATCACAGGAGAGGCAGGCAGGTCATCAATGTAGGTTACAGTTTTCAAACATGAATAAAACTGATGATGAATTTTCTCATCCAGTATCATAATTAGCACTTTTTAGCACAATGAAAGCTAGCCTGTAGGGAAAAAAAAACTTTTGGACCCAACACCAGCTTGATTAAGAACTTTTTGAAACATCAAGTTAAAGTTTAATTCTTTTTTTAGCTCTTTAAACATGTGAAAGTATTGCCTCTGCGCTTCCATTGTTTCCACGAGTATTCAGCTATCATCCCTACTATTAATGTTTTTCATGCTATTATTTTTTGTCTAGTGCCAAAATTTTACTTTTTATTTAGTTTTCAATAAAGTAATTATGATATGTCTAGCTGTTTTGTCTTCTTATATTTTAATCACACTTCAGATTCTCTGAACTTTCTGAATCTATACTATCATTTTATTTTGAATAATTTGTAAAATTCTCAGCTATTATCTCTTCAAAAAACTATTATGATTCATTTGCTTTCTCTCTTCTGTCTGAGTCACCAATATTGGTATATTTAGAATATTTTGTACAATCTTGATTTTTAAAGTAACATTCCTCTTTTATAACTACTTGTGGGTCGGTTCATTTAATTCATGTTGTAATTTTGAAGATCTGGAAGTTCAAAAAGAAACATAAGTAGTTTAAGGCTAACCTCAGTGATATAGTAAGCTCATGGCTAGCCTTAGCTATATAGTCAGATACTGTGTCACAAAACCAAGTACTGGGTATACAACGTAGTGTTGCAAAATATGCAGAGCATGTGTAAAGCCCTAAGTTTGACTCTGAAAAACCCAATCTTGTCATATTTCAGAATTCACTAATAACTTTTCTTTAAATATTTACTTTGTTTATTTTAAAACTATATCCACTCTGTAAGTTAATCATGACTAGAGTGAATTCTTAGGTAGGCAGGGCATCTCCACCAACAGCAAACAAACAAGGCCTGTTCATGAGGATTTAGAGTAAGTTTCTTAGTAATATTTTTCTTCCTCTTGTAATTATATATTTACTTGTTATGCCATGAATATATTGTGACAGATCAGATTCCATTTTTCACTCCAGTACCAGATAACTTCTATCTTTTATAATCTCAAGTTCAAGGTAGTCATGAACAGTGGTTTTCCTGAAGGCAGTCTTCTATACCTTGTAGAAATACAAGTTTAAAAACATGAAGATAAAAATACCCTACAACTCATACAGGCTGATTAGCTGGTGTTTCCATATTGTCAGTAGTCCTGCTCATGAGCACTGGGCTCATTAAAAGGATAGAAAAAATATCTAAAAATGCCTGTCTGTTTACTCCTCAAATTCACAAGGATGCTTAATTATCATGCTACCCTATAATAACAAAACATATATCAATGAAATTTAGAATATCTCATCAAACTCAATTTTAAAGCAACAAAGTTTTTTTTCATGTATTCACTAAATTCAAATAAGTTATAAAATGTGTTTCTTAACATTTCTGCTCTTAAGAAGTTATAATAGTTACATAATTGTCTTCAAATTGTGGGAGATTCTGTCTCTTCATATCTTTGATTTTAATATGCCTGTACCTGCATGTGAAACATATGGTGAAGGGTGATCATAGAGTAACTTGAGATTGACAGATAAAACTTCACCTACTGACACTTCTCATTTGGGTTCACAGGCTTTTCTAGCTGTGAAAAAAGCTAACTGCATTGATTAAATGAAGATAGATAGATACATATATATATATACATACATATATATATACATACATATATATGTCAATGTGTCATGTTGCATGTACACATCAGAATAATCAAAATACTGTCATTGTATAAATGAAGACCACATAAGATCTTTTTCTTCCATTTTCTTGTCAACATGATTTCAGGGAGAGATACTATTAGAATATGGATTTTTTTCCCTATAATTTGTAAATTATAGTTCTTTTGTGGCATCATAGAGGTACTAAGCTAACAGTGTATCTTTTAAAAGGATTTAAGCTAGTTTTCTGGATCCCACAGTATCACTTTGCTGTTAGAGTTTTGTTTTGTTTTGTTTTGGTTTTGTTTTTTGTTTTTTTTTTTTGTAGTGTGTGGATCATTGAGCTTTATACTTTATACGTTGAGCTTTATACTAAAAAAGAAGTGTTTGGGAATGAAATAAAGACATACAAGGACATTCAAAGGGACATTTTTTTCCTTGGTTTTGCAGAAGCAGAGTGCTTGACTACCTAGAAGATAAACAGATAACAGGGTATTTATAATACTTTTGCAAAAATCTTGAAATAGTTTTCCACCTGTAATAATGAAAATGGCAATCTTTTCAGCTACAGGTTTTTTTTTCAAATAACAGTAATTTGCAAATGCTCTTTGAAGTAGAACTAATGATTATATTTTCAGTTCTTAGATAGGTTGAACCAATAGCACATTTTAATGGAACAGTCATGTTTTTCTGCTCAGGCTTGGTAGATTTTAAATTTGTCATACTAGACAGCATATTGCTTTTCACAACTTTTACATAGTTTGAAGTCTATTTTTTTGTAATATAATTTTTTAATTTTGTTCATTTACATATTTATTTATTTGTTTGTTTCAATTTATTCATTTTGTGTTCCTGCTATAGCCCCCTCCATCACCTCTCAAGGCCACCCACCCACACTCCCTCTTCTCCCCCTGTGCATGTTCCCTAGTCCAATGACAGGGGTGGACCTCCCTCCCCTTCTATCTGACCATAGCCCATCAGGTCTCATAAGGACTGGTGGCATTGTCTTCCTCTGTGGCCTGGCAAGGCTACACCCCACACGGGGAGGTGATCAAAGAGGCTGCAGCTCAGTTCATGTCAGAGGTAGCTTCTGCCTCTTTTGCTATGGAACTCACTTGGAAACTGAGCAGGCTGTCTACGTCCTCTCCAAACATGATCCTTAGTTGGAATATCAGTCTCTGCAGGCTCCCCTGGACCCAGTTTTTTGGCTATGTTGCTCTCTTTGTGTAGTTCCTGTCCCCTCCAGGTCTTTCTATCTCTCTCTTCTTCCATAAGGTTTCCTGCACTCTGCCCAAAGTTTGGCTATGAGTCTCAGTATCACCTTCCCCTGACTTGCAGCCATAATCCTTCCCTGGCAGAGGTGGAGGCTACTGAGGCATTCCACAGTGTCTACCACAGAGCCAAGAGTGCAGTGCTCAGCCAGCACTGTTCCAGAGGCTCCTAGCATAGGACACAGTGCTGGCAGGCACCAAGTTCTGCGGTTACAGCACCACTGAACTGTCTGTCCGCCTGCACCTGCATTTGCCCCAGCAGGATCAAATCAGAGAGTAGAGAACAAGAGGAACTCCTGTGCATTCTGATTGCTCCTGCTAGAGAGTGAGTGCGCCCCTATTGTGGGCAACATAGAGATTCTTGGGACAGTGTTCTCAACATTGAAGGCATTGCTCTGCGGGTCTATTAGGGAATTCCAGGCAAACAATTCCTAGAACCCAGATAGAACTACATACCATTGGCCTGTAGGACACTAAATCATTCAGAGAATTGCATCTGTGCATTGTGGCCACTAACAGCGCCTGTGAACAGCACCTGTGTCACATTCCTCTCTTAGGTACAGCTGAAACACCAATGTACACTCTCAAACCAGTGGACCTCTCTCATCTTCCTAAATTATACTCCAGATACCAGAAAAAGATGGACCCAGATGGATACGAGGCTCCAAGGTCCAGAAAGTGTTTTCAAGAAAATCATAGAAGAAAATTTTCACAACTTAAGGAAAGAAATCTCCATAAACATGCAAGAGGCCTACAGAACACCAAATAGAGTAGACCAGAATAGAACCTCTGTACATCACATCATAGTCAAAACATCAAACCTACAGAAGAAAGAAAAAAATATTAAAAGCAGCAATGGAAAAAGGCCAAATAACATATAAAGGTAGACCTATCAGAATCACAGCATATTTCTCAACAGAAACTGTGAAAGCCAGAAGGAGCTGGGAAGATGTCATGCAGATTTTAAGGGGCCACAGATGCCAATGCAAACTACTATACCCAGCAAAGCTTTCAATCAACCCAGATGAAGAAAGCAAAATATTCCATGACAAAACCAAATTTAAACAATATCTACACAGCAACTCAGCCTTACAGAAGATGCTAGAAAGAAAACTCCAATCCAATGAAATCAACTACACCTAGGTAAACTTAGGATATAGATAATTACACAACAAAAAATCAAAAACAATACAAGCAATGAAACACAGTAACACTACCAGCCCCACAACAAAAGAACTTAAAATTCATTGGTCACTATTATTTATCAACATCAATGGACTCAACTCTCCAATTAAAAAAAAAAAGACTAACAGAATGGGTGCAGAAACAGGATCCAACATATTGTTGCATCCAAGAAACACACCTCTGCAAAAAAGATAAACAGTACCTCAGAGTAAAGGGCTGGAAAACTGTTTTTCAAGCAAATGGTTCCAGAAAACAAGCTGGAGTAGCCATCCTAATATCTAATAAAATAGATGTTCAACAAAAATTAACCAAAAAAGATGAGGAGAGGCACAACATTCTCATCAAGGGAAAAATCCACCAAGAGGACATCAAAATTCTGAACATCTATGCCCCAAATACAGCATTAAAGCTTAAATCACACATTGATCCGAACACCTTAATAGTGGGAGACTGCACCACCCCACTCTCACCAAGGAACAGATCATCTAAACAAAAGGCAAATAGGGAAATAATGGCACCTACTAAGGCCCTAAATCAAACAGACCTAGTAGATGTCTACAGAACATTTCACCCAAACTCAAGAGCATACCTTCTTTTCAGCACCTCATGGAACCTTCTCCAAAATAGACCATATAATTGGACACAAAGCAAGCATCAACAGATACAAGAAGATTGAAATAATCTCGTGTATTCTATCTGACTACCATAGACTAAAGCTGGACCTCTACAATAGAATTAGCAAAAAGCCTTCAAAATATGGAAACTGAACAACTCACTACTCAGCAAAAGCTAAGTTATGGAAGAAATGAGAAATTAAAGACTTTCCAGAATTTAATGAAAATGAAGGCACAACATACCCAAAGTTATGGGACACAATGAAAGCAGTGCTAAGAAGAAAATTCATAGCATTTAATGCCTTTCAGAAAAAAAGTTTGTAACATCTCATACAAGCGACTTAATGGCTCAACTGAAAGCCCTGAAAAAAAAGGAGCAGATACAACCAAGAGTAGAAAAGAGCTGGAAATAATCAAACTCAGGGCAGAAATCAATTAATTAGAATCAAATAAAACTATTCAAAGAATCAATGAAACCAAAAGCTGGTTCTTTGAGAAAATGAACAAAATAGAAAAACCCTTAGCCAAACTAATTAAAAGGCAGAGAGAAACTCTCCAAATGAGCAAAATCAGAAATGAAAAGGGGGACATAACTACAGATAATGAGGGAATCCAAACAATCATTAGGTCGCCTTACAAAAGCCTATAAAGATCACAGTATTTGAAAAATCTAAAAGAAATGGATAATTTTCTTGATAGATTCCATCTACCAAAATTCAGTCAAGCTTAGGTAGAAAGCCTGAATAGCCCTATATCCCCCAAGGAAATAGAAGTTGTTAGCAGAAGTCTCCCTTCCAAAAACAAAACCCAGGTTTCAGCACAGAATTTTGGCAGACCTTCAAATAAGTGCTAACTCCAATTCTCTTCAAACTATTCTACAAAATAGAGACAGAAGAAACATAATCAAAGTCATCCTATGAAGCCACAACCACCTTGATACCTAAAGCACACAAAAACCCAACAAAAAAGAAAACTTCAGACCTATCTCTCTTACGAACTTTGATGCAAAAATACTCAATAAAATAATTGCAAATGGAATCCAAGAACACATAAAAGATATCATCCACCATGACCAATTAGGCTTCATCCCAGGCATGCAAGGGTGGTTCAATACATGGATATACATCAATGTAATCCACCATATAAACAAACTGAAGGAGAAAAACCACATGGTCATCTCCTTAGATGCCGAAAAAAGCATTTGAAAAAAATCCAACACTCATTCATGTTTAAAGTCTTAGAGTGATTAGGGATACAAGGCATATACCTAAACACAGTAAAGGCAATATACAGCAACCCTATAGCCAACAATCAAACTCAATGGAGAGAAACTTAAATCAATCCCACTGAAATCAGGGACAAGGCAAGGATGCCCACTCTCTCCATATCTCTTCAACATAGTACTTGAAGTACTAGCTAGAATAAAAAGACAAGTAAGGGAGATCAAGGGAATACAAATCAGAAAACAAGTAAAAGTGTCACTATTCACAGATTATATAATAGTATACCAGAGTGACCCCAAAAATTCAACCAGAGAACTCCTTCAGCTGATAAACACCTTCAGCAAAGTGGCTGGATACAAAATTAACTCAAAAAAATCAGAAGCCCACCTGTATTCCCAAGACAAAAGAACCGAGAAAGAAATTAGGGAAACAGTACTCTTCATGATAGCCCCTAATAACATAAAGAACCTTGGTGTGACTCTAACCAAGCATCTAAAAGACCTGTTTGAAAAAAACTTCAAGTCTCTGAAGAAAGAAATTGAAGAAGATATCAGAAGAGGGAAAGATCTCCCATTCTCATGGATTGGTAGGATTAACATAGTGAAAAAGGCCACCCTGCCAAAAGCAATATACAGATTCAGTCCAATTCTGATCAAAATACCAACACAGTTCTTCACAGATCTTGAAAGAAAGATTCTCACCTTCATATGAAAAAACAAAAACCCCAGAATCTACAAAAGGATTCTGTACAACAACAGATCATCTGGAGGTATCACCATCCCCGATCTCAACCTGTACTACATAACAATAGTCATAAAAACTGCATGGTATTGGCATAGAAACAGAAAGGAGGATCAATGGAACAGAATAGAAGACCCAGAAATGAACCCACACACCAAAGAATACTTGATTTTTGACAAAGAAGCCAAAACGATTCAATGGAAAAAATACAGTATCTTCAACAAATGGTGCTGGTCCAACTGGATGTCTACATGCAGAAAAATGAAAATAGATACATATTTATCACCCTACGCAAAACTAAAGTCCAAGTGGATAAAAGACCTCAACATAAAACCAGGTACTCTAAATTGGTTAGAAGAAAAAGTGGGGAAGAGCCTAGAACTCATTGGCACAGGAGAAAACTTCCTAAACAGAACACCAACAGCACTGTCTATAAGAGCAACAATCAATAAATGGGACCTCATGAAACTGAAAAGCTTCTTCTGTAAAGCAAAAGACACTGTCATCAGAAAAAAAACAAGAGCCTACAGACTGGAAAAGGATCTTCGCCAACCCTATATCTGACAGAGACCTAATATCCAGAATACATAAAGAATTAAAGAAGTTCAAAAGCAACTAATCAAGTAATCCAATTAAAAATGGGATACAGAGCTAAACAGAGAATTCTCTGTAGAGGAATATAGAATGATAGAGAAACACTGAAATGTTCAACGTCCTCAGTCATCAGGGAGGTACAAATCATAGTGGCCCTGAGATTTAACCTTACTCCCATCAGAATGGCTAAGATAAAAAACTCAAATGACAAAACATGCTGGAGAGGATTTGGAGAAAGGGGAACCCTCCTCCATTGCTGGTGGGAATGTAAAATTGTATGACCACTTTGGAAATCAATCTGGAGCTTTCTCAGACAATTAGGAATAGTGCTTCCTCAAGATCCTGGTACACTACTCCTAGGCATATATGCAAAATGTTCTCAAGTACACAACAAGTACATTTGTTTAACCATGTTCATAGAAGCTTTATTCATAATAGCCAGAACCTGGAAACAACCCAGATGTCCCACAACTTAAGAACAGATACAGAGAAAGTTGGCAGTGCCAGGAGAACACTGTGTCTGAGAAGCAGGACAATACTCACCGTGCAGTGACCAGGAGACTGAACTCTGAGCTCTGAAACTACAGCGATCGGGTTTCCCAGGTGAGGGGAGGCTCCCACAGCATGGGAATCTGTCGTGTCCACTCTTGGGCTGCCCAGCCAGAACCCGGAAGAGATCCCAGGTAATGGGGGCTTTGGGTCTCCAGCCAGAGCCGCAAGTCTGCATGTCCCTATTACTTTCCCAGGATGATCGGTGGGCACAATCGTTCCAGAGACTGGGAGTCCCAGTCGCAAGAAAACCCCACAGAGAAGGAAAGTTGCAAGACTGATCACGGGTCACCCAGTCTTTCCCTGGAAGGTCTCTCTGACCACAGGTTCCTGCCACCATCACAACTGAGCTCCTGCCTCGCATGGAGAGCAGCTGCGTGCCCAGCTCAAAATCCCTACTCCCTCTTCGGAGGAGGCAGGAGGCATCCAGGAGATTCTGCCACAGACCACATTGCCTGTACCCCAACCCGAGATCGGGGCTGAGAAAACCCAATCCTTTCAGTACTCCCCCAAACGCCGCCATAACCCTACCTCAGCGGATCGGAAGGATAAAGAGGCGCACAGCTGCTTCACAGTGCCGGTACCCCAGTGCTGCCGGCTGCTCCTAGCAAACAAACTTCAGCTCAGGATCTGGGACTGTGGTCATTCAACACGTCCTGAGATTCTCCTGGGTCCAGCGCAATAAGGTCTAACACCAAGAACTATCACCGGCGTCCCCCCAACCCCTGGCAGAGAAACCCCGAATCAGGATTGGACTGAGAAGTCCCAACACCTTCTGGCACTCCCCTGAGAGCACCTCCATAAGCTTGCCCTAGTGGAGGGGAAGGTCAGAGGGGAAGGACAGAGATGCAGCCTGCCACAGGACACAGCACCCCCTCTCCAGCTCACCCAGCAGCCCCTGGATCTGAGGAAAGGCAACCCTACCTGGTACTTTCTCGGGATCAGCAAACATAAGTTCTTCAGCCAGGCTGCTTCTGGCAGAGAGATCTGGGCCCAGGATCTAGGATTGAGAACACTCAACCTAACTCTTTGCCACGCCACCCTGAGACCAGTCAACATAACCCCTCCTGGCAGAAGGAAAGGACAGAGAGGCAGCACATAGGAAAGGTGGACACCGAGTCCTGTGGTCACAGTGTCACATAGTTGACTATTAGCCTACCCACCCATTTTCTGCAGCAATACCAAATCAGAGAGTAGAGAGCAAGGGGAACCCCTGTGCATTCCAACTGGTCCTGCAAGAGGGTGAGTGAGCCTTCTAGGGAGAGTTTGCCCCAGACCCAGGGTCTCTCCGCAGAAGCAACCAGACAAGATCTCTGCCACCCACACCCCTAGTGTGGGCATCATAGGGATTCTTGGGATAGCGACCCCAACATTGAAGCCTCTGCCTTGTGGGTCCACCAGTGTAATCCAGGCAAACAATTCCTGGATCTCAGACAGAACTGCATAATAGTGGCCTGCAGGCCACTGCAATAGTCAAAGAATCTGCACATGCACACTGCGCCCTCTAAAAGCACATGCGAATAGTGCCAGCATCACATTCCTTACTTAGACAAAACTGAAACCACAACACATATTCCCAAACCAGTGAACCTCTCTCATCTTCCTGAAAAAACAGTCCAGAAAACAGAAAGAGACGATCATAGCCCGAACTACAAACTCGAGGAACAAACAGTGAGGGTTATAAATAACCAGATGGCTAGAGGCAGACATAAGAACACTCCCAACAAAAATAAGGACATAATGACCTCACCAGCAACCCCACAAAACAATGGACAGTTCAATTCACTAGATATACAAGAAAATGACCTCAAAACTATGTTTCTCCAACTATTAGAGGCCCATAAAAATGAAATGAACAAAGCCCTCAGAGAAATAGCCAAAGAAATCGAGATAAACCAATAAGAAACAAATCGAGCTCTCAGAGAAATGACCATGAAAATTGAGGCAAACAAAGAAGAAATGCACAAAGCTCTCAAAGAAATGTGCATACAAATGAAGGCAAATAAAGAAGAAATAAGCAAAGCTCTCATAGAAATACAGGCAATTATAGCCAAAGAAGTAGAGGCAAAATTAGTGATGCATAGAGAGCAAACAGACAAAGAAATAGAAGCTGTCATTTAAAAGCAGGACTCCACATTCAAACAGATGAAGGAAATGGTGTAAGACATGAAAACAGAATTAGAATCAATAAAGAAAACACAAATAGAGAAAAACCAGGAGCTGGAGCACATAGAGAAAAGATCGGGAACTACAAAGGTAAGCATCACCAACAGAATACAAGAGATGGAAGAAAGAATCTCAGGAGCCGAAGATACACCTGCGGAAATTGACATGTCTCTCAAAGAAAAAATAAAATCAGAAAAGTTCCAAACACAAAACATCCAAGAAATCAAGGACACCATGAAAAGACAAAATCTAAGAAAAATAGGAGTAGGAGAAAAAGAAGACATCAGGCTCAAAAGTCTGGAAAATATTTTCAAGAAAATTATAGAAGAAAACTTTCCCAACTTAAAGAAGGAGATGTCCATAAACATACAAGAGGCCTACAGAACACCAAGTAGACTAGACCAGAAAAGAAATTCTTCACGTCACATCATAGTTAAAACACTTAACCTACAGAACAAAGAAAAAATTCTAAAAGCAGCAAGGGAAAAAGGCCAAGTAACATATGATGGTAGACCTATCAGAATCACACCAGATTTCTCAACAGAAACTATGAAAGCCAGAAGGGCCTGGATTGGTAGTATTAATATTGTGAAAATGGCCATCCTGCCAAAAGCAATCTACAGATTCAATGCAATTCCCATCAAAATACCAACTCAATTCTTTACAGACCTTGAAAAAAAGATTCTCAGCTTCATATGGAGAAACAA
>REGO01000469.1:252651-335383 GCA_010120015.1 Rhombomys opimus | reverse complement strand
ATATGCACATGGATACTTGGTCCCGTTTTGTGGCACTGTTTGAGATAGTGGTACAACATTGATAAAGAAAGTATGTCACTAAGGGTAGGCATTGAGAGTATATAACATTCTCTTACTTCTAGTTTACTTTCTTCATGTTTCCGGAAAAAAAAAAATCTCTTAGCTTCCTGCTTTGTCTGTCACGTCTACAGCTTGGTGTCTTAAATGCCCAGCACGATTAACCCCTATGCCTCTAGAACTCAATGACAAATATCTATTTTCATTAAGTTGCTTTTAGCCATACTGTTTAATCACAGCAAAAGTAAAGTAATGAATATACTCATTATGGCTTATTTCACTTAGTGTGTTTATCTTGGTTATGTATATTATTTTCAAATGATAGTTTTCTATATGCATGTAATGGGTGAAGACATTCTCAAAAAATCCATTTTCCCAAGAATTAATGCTTAAAATTTAAAAGTGGTAGTGTATGATACTTACAACCATGTTTATTCTATAACAAGGTCTAGTCGTGTAGTACAAGCTAGCCTGGGAGTTGATGTTTCCAGAAGGCTTTAAATTTAAATACAATTACAGACAAGTGCTACCATATGCAGCCAAAGTTGGCTTAAAATCTCAATGCACTAGAAGTCGTTATATAGGGACACCTTAAGGAAACTTAAATGGACCACTTACTGTGGACATTACTCCAATAGTGCATGACAAAAGCAAAACCATGTCAAATGAGATAACATAAAATTGAGATTTGGTAAGCCAAAGGAAAGAGTCAACAACACAAAAATTTGAGTATATGAAACGCAAAATATGAATATATGACCTGAAAACATGTCTTAAACAACATATACACAATATTGATATGTATAGAAAAAAATTGTGAAGGAATACTTATTACCAAAAGAAGTATAATTAATAACCCTAATGATACATATTTTTTCCACAGTTAGGACAGTCATTATACTGAAAAATTGTAATATAAAAAATGCCAACAGGAATGTGGTAGGGGGATCTCTAATCCATTATTGGAAGTAATGCCATTAACATTTCCATTTTCTAGAATGTTTTACATCCTCCTGAAAATACTAAAAGTAAATCCATATGGTTTTGGAAATACAGTGTTGATTATGAGTCTAAAACAATTAAAATTAATGTTTCATAAAGTCAATTGCACTCACATATCTATTGGAAATTTGCCAGAAATAAATAACCAAGAGAAGTAAAAAAAAAAATCTAGCTTCTACCACTTGATGATAACTATATAAAGAAAACAAAGTAATACAAAATTAAATATTCTCTGGAAAATGTATAGAGCTGTGCATGTCCATAGGTATAAGCCCAGCAGCTTTGAAGGCTGAGCAGGGGGAGCCTAAGTTTGAAGTCAGACTGAATTATATACCCCGGCATCATATAAATAAATAATTAATAAATACATAAGTATTATTTGATAGAGAGATAAGTGAAATCTAGGAAAAGGTGACTGTAGTTCAGTTCTAGGATATAGGGGAAGCCTGTGCACTATTCTTAATACTAGGAATGAAATGGTTACATTTTTATTACTATGCCCACATATCTGACAAGAAGTGACTCGAGAAATGAAGGGATTGTTTTGCCTTATAGATTAAGGAATCACATTCCACTGTACTGGAGACACTGGATGGTAGAAATACAGAGCAGCTAGTCTCATTCTACCCACAGTCGAGAAGACAAAAAGTAAGCAAAGATAAATGCTGGTGAAGAGTTTGTATGTTTGTTCTTTTTTTTTTTTTTTTTTTTTTTTTTTTTTTTTTTTTTTTTTTTTTTTTTTTTTTTTTTTTTTTTTACTTCTTTACTTTTTTAATATTAATTACAGTTTATTTACTTTGTATCCCAGCTGTTGCCCCTTCCCTCTTTCCCTCCCAATCCCACCCTCCTTCCCTTATCTCCTTCCTGCCCCTCTCTAAGTCCACTGATAGGGGAGGTCCTCCTCCCCTTCCATCTGACCCTAACTTATCAGGTCTCACCAGGACTAGCTGCAATGTCCTCCTTTGTGGCCTAGGTAAATTGTTCCTCCCACGGGGTTGGGGAGGTCAAAGAGATAGCCACTGAGTTCATGTCAGAGACAGTCCCTGTTCCCCTTACTAAGGTACCCACTTGGAGACTGAGCGACCATGGACTACAGCAGAGCCTGGGTTCTAGGTTAAATACATGCATGGTCCTTGGTTGGAGAATCTGTCTCAGGCACGACCCCTGTGCTCAGATGTATTTGGTCCTTGTGGCACTTCCATCCTCTCCAGATCATACTAACTCCCCCTTCTTTCATAAGATTCCCTGCATTCTGCCCAAAGTTTGGTTATGAGTCTCAGCATCTGCTTTGATATACTGCTAGGTAGAGTCTTTCAGAGACCCTCTATGATAAGCTTCTGTCCTGTTTCTTGTTTTCTCTTTCTTCCAATGTCCATTCCATGGAGTTAATACCACAGATAAAACAAATAAATAAATAAAACAAGCTTTTTTATTCATGTACACTGGCTGCCTCTCCTGTTGTTATAATGTTCTTGTGGAATATATACTATTTACTCTTGTTCATTCACATGCTGGTTTCTCTACCCTTTATCTGGTTTCAATCTAACATTGCATTATGATGCTTATTGTAAGCATCACCTGTCTCAAGTTTGTGTAAACATGCCACCTTTTGTTCTCTGTATTGTCAATAAAACAACCAGCCAATGCTGATCAATGGAGATAATGGGGGTGTGGGGTGGACATTCTGGTCCAGAGGAAAAGAGAAAGAAGCAAGGTGGAGGACTGTAGGAGTCAGGAAGAGAGATCAGAGAGGATAGGACTTGGAACACCAGGAGAGAGGAATTGGACCTCAGATATGACTAAAAGCAAGTATAATGTGTGAAATCTGATTGGGAAGAATCAATGCATGTAGGGAGCCGAGGTTCAGACGCCATTACAAGATGGCGCCGGCATCCAGTCTCTATACTGGTAACAGCTTCTGAGAGCACATGTGCAGTTGCAAAAGCGCGCCAAGCCACTGCCCCACCCCGGGGCGTCAGACGGGTACGAGTAAGCAGTCAATCAGGGTATGACACGTCACTCCACGTCACATAAGTGCGGTCGGGGCTTATTTAAGCAGCGCCATCTTGGGGCTGCGAGTCTTCCTCCTTTCATTGCGGAATAATAAAGCCTGCTGCAGAAGGATCCTGTCGTCCGTGTGCCTTCTTGCTGGCGAGACGGTTACGCGGTCGTTTACAAATGCAGGCTTAGAGGTTTAAGATGGAGTAGTTCTTGCCCAGCATTATGCTCTAGGTTAATTAAATAAATCCTAGACTCTGTGTGGTGATTTGGGTATACAGCTGGATTAGAAATAACCACTGTTTAACTAAAAGATAAGTCAACAATAAGTATTAATAATCAACAACACTCTACCTAGCGCATAGTTAAAGAGATGAGCTTTGGACATGGGAAAAATAAGGGTTTTTATAGTCCAGAAATAGGGGGTTTCCAAATGGGGAATTTGGCAGATAAATAGGCAATGGTACAGAAATGAAACACAAGCATAACAACCTCCTAAAGCAGACATGTTTGCAAGGTGGTCATAACGACATTATCATAACAATGTGGTCATAACAACCTCTTGAAACAAAGGCATAGTTGCTATTTCCTGGAGCAGGCAGTGTGGAACCATTTGTAGTTAAGGTTAGAGGTGCGGCACACCTTAACCTTGAAAAACATATTTATTTAATCAAAAGTAGGAATGTAGCTAGATTGTTTTTACTATAAAATAGCTTCCAAGCCTGAGAAGGATGCAGGCTGGTTTAACAGCGGTGCCATAAACAATCAGTTTGGCTCTTCCCTCCTTAGTTATAAGTTTAGTAGTCCTGGAAAACACCTGAAAGAAACAAGCATAATCATGTTTCTAGATGATTCTAAAATGCAGTCAAGTTGGCAATGAAATTTAACTTGAACAGAGAGTGAAGTAAGGGGGAATTCTAAAACAGCAGAAAATATGTCTATCAAAGCAATGAAGACTCAGGGCAGAATGGAAGGAAACTATTATATAGAAATGTAAAGGATGAATACCATATGAAAATCTGGAAATTTAGATTAAAAGACTTAGAGAATAAAATAGAGATTACAAGAATGAAAATGCTTCAAGAGTGGTACAGTTTATTGTCAGTTTTCCAGGCTGACTATGAACAATGATATCCAATATTATACAGCACAGAGAGATAAATATGTTTGATTAAAATTTATGTAATATTCTAAGATAGCTTGTAGATATTTATGAAATTCTCAATGCAATGTGCAGCAATGTGTAGCAGAGCAACAGATGTATGAACTTTCCTGATCTGTTTTGCATATTTGCATTGAAATGTCACAATTTCCCCACAAATGTCTAACGTTAATCAGCATGGATCAAACAGTACAATATATTTTGTTAGTAATAAGTCAAGAAAAGATTACAAATGTGTCATTTGTAATTTATATTATCCACATGAACTTTATATGATAGCATCAAAAACTGTACCATATATAGAGTTATTTTTATTATTCCTTTTAGTGGTAAGGATGTTGGGAGAAATGGAAAGTGAGTTTGAATGGATAAGGAAAATACTGTAAAATATTGATGATTATTCTACAAATAAATGAACATGTTAAAACTTACTGAACTACATATGTTAATGAAATGTAATTATGTGGGTATAAATTATACTTATAGAAAATGGTTTTCAATATACTAAATCAAGATTCCTTTGGTGTCATTTCATTTTTTTAACTTTTTATTGATTCTTCGTGAGTTTCATACCATGTATCCCAGTCCCACTCATCTCCTCATTCAGTTGTATCTATCTTTTTCCCTTGCAACCTCCCTCTCAAAATAAATACACACACACAAACACACAAACACACACAAACACAGACACACACACCCCACAACAAAAACAAAGCAAAGCATAGAAAATGTCTCCTGGAAGCTATAGTGTGTTAAAGTGTGTTCCACAGTATAACCCTCTGTCCATATATCCTCACTTGCAAATGTTCATTGCAATGTGTCATTGGTCTGGTTTGAGGTCTCTGGCTTCTGTGACACCATCGGTATTGGCTCCTCACCAGGATTCCTCCCGGTTATCCTGTATTTGCCCTGTGTCCTGGAGATCTCGCAGTTTTGGAAAGCAGGACCTGTCCTTTCATGTGTCCCAACAGTTCATAGATGATGTAGATTTTGTGGTGGGCCAACCCGAAGCCCTGGACCTGGGCCTGGGTGCTAACTGAGCTGCTCAGCCAGCTGGCTCTGCTTTATCTGCACAACCTTGGAGAGCATTCCAGCACTGCTCCATCTAGGCCACCCGATGACACCATAAGAAATCTGAGTCAACTTTCCTGTTCTCATGCCATAAGCAGGAAGCAGGGTCTACTCTCCTGCTTTCATGCCCTTGGATCTGGCTCACCCACACCCATGCCTCCAGAGCCAGCTCCATTGTGCTGCAGAGTCAGGGCATGAGGCCCACTCTCCCAAGTGTGGCATCTAGGGTGGAGCTGGACCAGATGGCCCTCCAGCTCTCACAAACTCAGGGCTGGCTCACCTGTGCATTCTCCATTAGGGCCAGCTCCACTATGTTGCCCAGGAGAGGAACAGGGCCTATTCTTCTGAATGCTACAGCTGGTGAGAGGCAGGGCTAGTTCTCCTGCTTTCAAGACTTGCGGACCACCTCTGCAACAAGGAGTGTGAGGGGGAGGCATCACCACTGAACCCTCTCCACCTCATGGCAAGCAAGTGATATAGCCAGCTTTCTTATGCCCATGCCCTCAGTGACTGCTTACCTGCACCCCTCAACTATGGCCATCTCTACTGTGCTGCCCTGCTCTCGCGATTTCACAGCCAGCTTTCCAGACAGCTGCAGGTGGAGAGGGGTGAGGGCATCTACCTCTGTGTTGGGGGTTGGTCTGAAGCTATGCATTCAAATGCTAAATTACTGATCCCCAAGATCTGCTTGAGATGAGTACATTCCCACGTACACTGACTGGTCTTTGTTGTGCAAACTTCACTCTACATAATTTAAAGTTAATTGGTTAATAAAATAGGTAGAAGCCTGTAACAGGGCAGAAGACAGGAGGCAGGGTTTAGGTTCCAGGGCTTGGGGTCAGAGAAGGACAATGAGGAAAGAAGGGAGGAGAGGAATCAGAAGATGTAGCAGGACAGAAAGTCAGAGAAAGGAAGTCACCCTAGGGCAGCATGGGATATGAGCACATGGCCATGAGGGCTGGCCTGATGGAACAGAAGCATCTGAGGCAAGAAAAATTGGTGTGTGTGTATGTGGAAAAGAGCGAAATTGTTTAGAGGGTGATGTCTGCCTATTTATGATGCCTTAAAGCTTTTATAAAACCAGCAAGTCTCTGTTGTGATTATTTGGGAACTAGCTGAGGTAGACAACCCCTCTAGAGTCTAATATACGTTCCATAACACTTCTGCGCCAGGGCAACCTTGCTACATAGGAGTCGTGAGGCCAGTAATGGGCTCTTGCCCTCAGGGCTGGCTCACCTGTGCCCCATCACCAGTGCCAGTTCTGCTGCGCTGTTCAGGCAAGATGCAAGTTTTATGCTCCCAAGTGCTGCAGCCAGTTAGGGGCAGGGTCAGCTCTCTCTTCTCGTGACCCCAGCGCCAGCCTTCCTGAACATCCGGAGTGTTGAGTGCAGAGGTGAAGAGGGCATCACATCAGTACCCCAAGTGCTGCCACCAGGGAGAGGTGGGCCCTGCTCTCTAGAATACCACTACCAGTGAGGAGCGGGGCTTGTTCTGAACTGCCCAGGACATGCATGTGGTACATGAGAGCTGCCCAGCACTGG
Organism: Rhombomys opimus; assembly: GCA_010120015.1. Taxonomy (NCBI): domain Eukaryota; kingdom Metazoa; phylum Chordata; class Mammalia; order Rodentia; family Muridae; genus Rhombomys; species Rhombomys opimus. The sequence goes on along the minus strand of REGO01000469.1, from coordinate 328,552 downwards.
GACATCCACATGATAACTAGTGGTAGTAGGGGCCATGGACATCAGACATCGACACCAACCCCAGCTGCAGCATAGCCACTGACGTGGACATAACCCTCAGCCGCAACACAAGCTGGGACTTCACCAAGGCCCCAGGAGGCGGGGCTGACTACTCACAACAGGCTATTCCTCTCCACCCTCACATCTCTAGTTCCATCTCTCTCCATAATGCTCCAACTGTTCTGCTTCAACTTTCCCCACTGTCCATCACATACTTTCCATTGTAGTGGCTCCCTCTACTGGCAGGCCACAAGGCTATTGCCGCTTTGGTTGGCTTCTGTCTGCCTTACATGGCATGGTGGCTAGTGAGCCTCTACGTGTTAACAGCATGCCCACTGATACTTAGGAGGCCTCTGTCTCTCTTCCAAGTCTCATGGTGTACTGTGTGTTGGTAGGCGGGGTCCTCGGTGTCTATGGACTGCCAATGCTTCATTGGCAGGTCTGCTCCAGGTGGCACAGTGCTTGACAGGTCTCTGGTGTGTTTTCTAATAAGGACTGCTCTACCTTTTCTGCATGTCAAACTCCCTTCAGGAAAGTAAAACACGCATAGAAAAACCCAGTAAGAAATGCTGAATATGTGGATGAGACTGGATGAGTACTTACCAAGCAAAATACAGCATTTTAAACAACACCAAATAATGTTTTAAAGACTAGCTTTTAATTTTGTTACTAATTTCACATGTGCTGTTTTCAATTAAAAGTAAACTGTTTGACCATAAGGTAAAGGTGCACATGATAAAGCATAAATGGTGTTCCTCAAGAAAGTTTCTTGATAATCATGAACAGGCTACTAAGGAGCACCAAAAATGTCAATGAAGTGACAAATGGAGGGCAGCTAAGTAGAAATATTACTATAATACTCAGTTGTCATTGAAATTCAAAGTATAGGTATAAGATGTAGAATTACTGTCCCTGTAGTTTAGTGGAGCCAGTGCAGAGGAGACGGATTAGCCATGACTGTGATGGTAATTATATGAGCTGTCTTCTAACACCCAAAAGATTCCTAAACTACAGAACAGGCAATGTGTTTGTTGTTTGGTTGGTTTGGTTTGGTTTTGGTCTGCATACCTACTAAATAGGGCCTGGAGACGTCCTAACCCTCAGAAAATAGGTGATATTTTTCTCTTAGATTCAATAATTTTTGTGAAGCATAGTCATCTAAAATGTGAGGTATGTCTATATATATTGTTGTTTTTGATTGTTATTTTTTGTTTGCTTCATTTATTTTTTAATACATCTTGTTCATTGACAAGCTCAAAGACATAAATAATAGTTTATGACTTCTGTCTCCATGTTCCTATTTTCCTCATGCTTTCTGCTTCTTTTTGGTTCCTTCTTCCTAAAAATTCCTTTATGAGATTCAAAACACTTGGCTTTGTTTAGTGACCTGTTTATTTTATCTGCTTGTGTGACCATTGGATTTGACTTATCCATTGAAGCCTAATGGGGTCAAAAGTCAACACTCAATGGCTTTTATTGTCTTTGAACCTATCAGTAACAGGTATTTGAAGAACCAGCCAATCCTCTGTCTATTCCTGATTGCTAGTGACCCAATATAGGTACAAACTAAGACTGAGATATCACTCAAACATGAGAGATCACGATTGCAATGCCCATGTCTTTCCTAGAAGGTGAAATTTACAACAATTCTTCTCATTTTCTAACTTTAACATTTGTTTATCCTATTTTACAATGTGTTCCTTGTGCCTTTGAATGATATAACTGTCTTCTCTAGGGCTAAACACTCACTCATCAATTATTATTAGTATCGTATGTAGCCATGAATCTGCATTCACTAACACTCATAAACAGAGAACCTTCTCTGATTAAGGCAGAGATTAGGGTACATTTTTGGTGTGAAGATAAATACTTAGAAGGTATACTAGCTATATTTCAATTTAATAGACCAATATGAAGATTACCTATAGCCTATGACCTCCCAATATGTTTTAAAATGATTGCAATACATAGGCATAGATTTCACGGGGATAACCTAGCACCCAGGCTCAGATGTAGCCAATGGCAGCTCAGCATCCAAATGGGTTCCCTAGTAAGGGGAACAGGGACTGTCTCTGACATGAACTCAGTGGTTGTCTCTATGATCTCCTCTCCCTGAGGGGGGAGCAACCTTGCCAGGTCACAGAGGAGAACAATGCAGCCAGTCCTGATGAGATCTGACAGTCTACGGTCAAAGAGAAGGGGAGGAGGACCTCCCTTATCAGGGGACTTGGAGAGGGGCATGGGAGGAGATGAGGGAGGGAGGTTGGGATTGGGAGGGAATGAGGGAGGAGGCTACAACTGGGATACAAAGTGAATAAACTGTTACTAATATAAAAATAAAAATTTAATTAAAAAATGCTTCAGATCCAATCAGAGACCAGCTGGTTATCTTCATTAACAGTCAAGCCACTGTTACACAAGTATTAGTATCTTGGCTGGTGGATTGCTATTATTGCTAAGAATGTAATGAAACAGAAAAAAAACTTTTTGACCAGCATTGTGCTTTCAAATTTTTCTGTGGCTCTACTTGAGTATGCAGGCTCATGGTAGAATTTCTGAATAATGTGAGGCCAGCACTTTGATTCAAACACAAAAATGTCTGTTTAAAAAGAAATGACATATAGTTTCTAAATATGAAAATTTTCTGATCAGCAATGTAGGTATTAATTTTATTATACTTTAAACAATAATAAGCCATCTTGAGACAAAATATGGTTTGAAGGTAATGAAAGTTAAGTATTAAATCGTATTACTTAGCATAGGTGTCATCAATCTTATTTCCTAAGAAAGATTCTAAATTCTACAGTGTTATCCCATCATGTAAGATGGGATAACTTGTTAACTTAAACTACTTAAAGCAGTGGTAAGACAGTTTAGAGGGGAAGAAGCAGCTTTCTTATTAGGTGTGAGGCTTTCTCCACAGAAGGAAGTTCGTGCCTGATAATGTAAAACTGTTTTTTGTTTGTTTGTTTGTTTGTTTTAAAACCCATATCCCTATGATTCACGAAACAAAGGGCATAGGGCTTTGCAAAATGGGCATTTTGAAGCTATCCTCTAAATAGTTATAACTACAGATTAGTGGGGTTGTTTGTTTTTTTTACTTTGGACAGATAAATTTCTTTCTGTGCTTGGCTACAATAATGCAGAAACTCATAACTGCTCTAAGCATAGATAAAAATTGATTGTGAGGACACAAGCCCTAAATGCAATACCTGTTTTAACAGTCATGCAAGGCTCAGAGATCATCACAGAAGAAATGAATGTGAGCCTGGAGAAGAGTGCTGTGACACGCTAACTTGTGGAAATGGCATGGCCATTGCATGAACTCGTGAACTCACTGCAGCTATGGTTACTAGAATAAGCCCTGAGCAAAATCAAGACAAAATGATTAGCCAACATATCAGCATATATCATCAATTCCATTTAATATGGTGGGTTATCAAAATCATAAACACAAACACACACACACACAGAGAGAGAGAGAGAGAGAGAGAGAGAGAGAGAGAGAGAGACAGAGAGGCAGAGAGGCAGAGAGAGAGAGAGTAGTAAGACTTATATTAGAGGACTCCAGAGAGAATAGAAGGAGAGTTGGGAAATGAGGGAAGGTAAGTTACAAGTTACACTGTGTATATGTATAGGATAATCAAACAAAGAACTCCAAAATTTGACACACAGTATAGAATTAAACCAAGAAATTCAGATGGTGAAAAAAAATAAAAATAAAAAAATTCAAAGCAAACCACACGTTTGATAGCATGCTGTCAACATAGTCAATAATGTCATTAAATGCTGAGATGTCAAATAAGAGGATATTGATCATTGGTTTTTGAAATCATTCAAGATGTTAGAAATGCTATTTCAGAGAAATGATAAATAGTTTGGACCACAAAGTGCTCTGGGTGAGTGAGCAAGGTGAAGAAATGGGGCCAATGTTTTTAAATAACGATTTCATGAAATGGTGTTAGAATGGAGCTGACAGCGACACAGTTGGAGAAGTGCTTAATGGAAATGAAGGCTGATTTTTTTTTCTGATTATGGAGCATTCTCAATGAAAACTTATCACTACAACAAGAGGGAAAACATCCTAATTTCAATAGGAAAATAACATTACTAATTCCCAACAGAAATGAGAAAAACAGAAAAAAAATGGTTTTGAATATCAGTACATAAAAGTAATCAGTATATGGCCTTAAGCTAAGTCCTAAGGACAAAGCCTAACACAAACATGAGGATGTCGCTTAGGACTGCATGTGTGCTGATGGTAGACATAAACATGAAAAACAAAAAGAAAGAAAACATATACGATATATTTGAAAAAAAATACGAAATTGAATACAAGTAAAAAATTTATTTTACCTACAAATTGGTAGTCTCATGGTAAAATGAAGAAAATATCAAGGATCTAATCATTGCTGCCAGTTAAAGTTTATAAAATGCCATTGGAAAACAGAGTTATTTTTTCACATACTTGCTGTGTAACTAAAACTTGAATTCTGTCCTCAACTTCACTTCAGAATTTTTTTTCCTACGAAGTTCAACAGTGTTCTAAAATTGCTTAATTCCGTAAGAATCCTCTTCAAACCCATCTTGCTTTGGCTATTAGCAGTATTTGGCATGAGTCGTTTGCTATATCTTGAAGTCTTTTGCCGTCTAACCTTAGGAACCTTATACTTCTTTTCCATAAATGGTAATATTTGATGATTTTTTTTTAAGTAAGTCTACAATGGTTTAAATCTTAAAAGTTCTCATTTTCTTATAGTATTGGGGAACATTTTTTATTTTGTTCTTAATAAGGCACTTGCAGACTACCAAGTTTGGGTTTTAATCTCATTCCTGAACACTAATATATCTGCCTTTTGCATGTAAAGTTTCTTTGATGGGTACAACATAGGCTTCATTTAACTTGACTATTGTCACTCACTAAAGACCTCCGAGATTTGCATGTTCTTTACTTAAAAACCTAGGCCTTAGGTCATCATCTGTACCTTTCATTTATTTCTATTAGTGTAAGTGCTGACTCTTCCTTCACAGCATACTTTCTCTTTACTCCTTTTATTAAACATCGATTCTTTTCTCATATAATATATCCTAATTAAAGTTTTCCCTCACTGTACTCTTCCCAATTTCTCTACACCTCTCCTCTCATCAGGATCCATTTTCTTTCTGTCTCTATCGAAGCAGAAGCTGTGACTTATATCCAAATTTTGGGTGGCAACCATGGAATCTTATGAAAGACCTGGAGGGGACAGGAGCTCCAAAAGGAGACCAACTGAGCCAAAAAACTGAGCCAAAAAACTGAGCCCTGGGGTCCCTGAAGAGAATGTTTCCCCAGTCAAGGACCATGCATGGAAAGGACCTAAAATCCATGCTCAGAGGACCTAAAATCCATGCTCAGATGTAGCCCATAGACTCAGTATTCAAGTGGGGTCCCCAGTAAGATGAGCAGGGGCTATCTCTGGCATGAGCTCAGTGTTAGGCTCTCTGATCACCTCCCTCTGGGGTGTGCAGCCTTGCCAGGCCACAGAGGAAGACAGTGCAACCAGTCCTGATGAGACCTGATAGGCTAGGGTCAAATAGAAGGGGAGGAGGACTTTTCCTATTAGTGGACTGGGGGAAGGTCATACAGGGAGAAGAGGAAGGGAGGGTGGGATTGGAAGGAGATGAGGGAGTGGGTCACAGCTGGGATACAAATTGAATAAATTCTAAAAAATGAGAATAATAATTTAAAAAATGAGAAGACAGAAGAAAACAACAGGTTTCTAAGAGATAAAAATAATACAAAAGAAAATAAAACATAATAAACTAAAACACAAAACATCACATTGATATTGAACAATGCAAATAAGAGCTCCAGGAAAAATCACATGTTCGCAAAATCAGGAGACCCATAAAAATACTAAACTGAAAGCTATAATATATATGAAGAGGAACTGGTCCAGACCCATGCAGACCCCAGTGGTTGCTTCAGTTTAAGTGAGTTCATATGACATTTGCACTGCTGACCTGAGCCTTGTTCTTTTGGTGTCATTCATCCCTTCTAAGAAAGAACTGAATTCATACACTCTTAGTACCTCCTGTTGGGTCAGCAGGGAGTGTCTAATGGTGAATAACTAGACAGGAAAAAATGTAAACTTTATGTACATTATGAAGATCTTAGAAAGCTTTTAGGAACCCAGTCAAATCCACCTCTCACAGGTCAAATGGACCTGAGATACCGTCAACGAACCGCCTATTTCTCTACCTCCCTTTTCTTGAGGGAGAAATCTCTTCCTCTTTCCCAGTCCTGGGAACATCCCCCCAACTGCCAAGATCATGGGCCTAAAAGTTTCAAATACACACCCAAGAAAAACAAAATCTATCCCTAAACCCTGAACTTTATCTTCTGTCCCTAGCATATACATCCATTTCAGCATTCTGCCAAGTCCAGATGTTTTCTTGAGATCTGTACCCATAACGTAGGTCCTCAGGTCTAGTTTCACAGCTTGTTTCTAGTGGAACTGCACTTTCCTAGGTCCCACAGATCCTGGACAGCAAATAAAAGAGCCTACTCTTGCAGGAATGGCCAACGTTCCAGGTTTTAATTCCCTGCCTTTCTCAAAAACAGCAGGAAGGAGTCATAGATGATTGCACCATTCTTATTCATTTGTTATCAACAAAATGCTAAAATGTTGGGGCTTCAACTGGGAGGATGAGGTATCTTTTAAACCAAAGTGATCCTGGCCTCCAGGTTCTCCCAGAATCTCTCAGTCCCTATTACAGGGAATGGCTGGCCACCATCTACCCTAAAATTTTCATCCCAGGATAGGGGTTTTTTTCCTACTCCAGAAAATTTCCTCTCTCTCTCTCTCTCTCTCTCTCTCTCTCTCTCTCTCTCTCTCTTTCTCTCTCTCTCTCTCTCTCACACACACACACACACACACACACACATATACTTTCTTCCCCCACCCCATTTTTCTGTCTCTCCCTGCATATTGACTTCCCTGGCCCCATTTCTTGGGAGCAATGAACCTACTAAGAGCTGCTGCCAATAAAGCCTTTATGCTTTAATCTGACTTGAATTGGTTCATTTCACTGGTGGAAGCATGCTTATCAAGCTCTTTTCTCAGTTGTCCTAGCAGGAAAAATGGACTTCTTACATGTCTTACTCCTAGTCTTATACTTTCATGCAAGTCTCTGCATTCTTAGTTGTATATACTAAGTTGTTTTTACTGTTGCACCTCTTCAACTGCTGCTTGGACCTGAAATCATATTCTGCCATGCATGTATAGCTTGTTCCCCCTTCATTAATAATCATTATGTTAAACAAATCATTCCCTGATTATCACAATTAAAAATTATTGCCCATTAACCCGATGAACCTTTCTGCCTCCATTTTAGGCTTAAATTCCATCTTATAATAAAAACAAACTAGGTTAATTACTGTTTATGATTAAAACTCTATTTCTTAAGGATTGAGCTATGCTCCACCTATAATTTTAACTATAAATGATGATGTACTGCCTTTTCCAGGAAATGACAACCATGTCTTTGTTTCAAAAGTTTGTTATGATGACCATTCTATGACCACATTGAAATCATGTGTTTATTTCAGGATGCCAATATGACTAAGCTATACATCTGTGGCTGTGGGGGAAAAGTGCAGGTCTAGCTTGATAAAGGCTATGAGGTTATACTGGAGCCCCTGCAGGTAGTTGCTTTGGCACTGCCATAGATGTAGTGAGAGACCAAAGGATTTAAAATCAGTGGTTATTATTTTAAAGTTTAAAGCCTGAACTAAGGCTAAGTGGAGACATGTCCAGCCACCTTCAGAGAAAAACTAGCCTTAATGCTCTGAGGGGAAGAACTAGCCTTACTATATTTTTTCCTGCCCAATAATTTCCTTCCCAATAATAGGAAATAGGCCCATATGAACAGGCCAGAACTGTTTGTAGTGTTGGTGCCTAAAGTTGACCATTCATTTCACAAGTCAATTTCCCTTACCCAATCATGTAATGTCAAAGCATGCAAGTCCCTGCTTGTGTTTTTTTTTGTTGTTGTTGTTGTTTTGTTTTGTTTTGTTTTGTTTTGTTTTGTTTTGTTTCCTTTAAAATCTCTGCTGCCCTAGACCTCAGGCTGCATTCCTCTCCTATTTCCACAGGAAGTTTGCATCCCATGTTCGAACGTGTATACAATTAAAAAACCTCATGTACTTACAGCAGAGGCAATTCCTGGTCTATTGGGGTTGGCAAACTGGGCACAACATTTGAACTGGACATAACAGTAGGAAGCACCGGGACTTGACAGGGTACTGGAACATATGTATGGGCAGAAGACATGTAGTTTTCCCTCCCAGCCACAGATGTTCTCACTGATCCTGGACAGCATCAAAACAGCCTGTTCTTCTAGGACTTGGCCAATATTTCAGCCTTTTAGCCTCCTATCACAGCCCTATTGTCATCAGGAAGTAACTTAAGATGATTGATATCTTCATCAGTCATCCACTTATTATCAAAAAAAAAAAAAAAAAAAAAAAAAAGGCTGGAATGGTGTGCTTCAAGTCCAGGACAAAGAGCTCCAGGTTTTCCAAAAAATTCTCAGTCCCTATGTGCTGCTAGGCATAGCTGACAAACCTCTCCTTGTACCCTGAACTTTCCAGGGCAAGGACTCCCCATCCTCCTCACCATGTAATCCAAACATTTTGAAGCTCTCACTTTTTTCCTCTCTCTCTCTCTCTCTCTCTCTCTCTCTCTCTCTCTCTCTCTCTCATCCCCTTGCATCAGGAAAAAGAGCTACGTCTAGTGAACCTACATTTATTTACTTTAACTTGCTTACATGAACAGTCTAATGTCCTATTATTTTATTATTATTTTTTTAATAGAAGAAGGGAGGAATGTTAGTGTAAGCTTCTGGTTGCTAAGTAAACTACATCATCATGTGTCGCCAGCCAGGTATCTGGCAGATGCAGTTCAGCTGTGTATGCACAAGCTATAAAAGGACCAGTCTGCCATTTTGTCTCTCTCTTACTCTCCTCTCTTGTTCTCTCTGCCTACCTTTCTTTTCTGTCCCCCCATAATGTCTCTCTCTCCTTCCTTCTCTCTCTCTCCACCTCCTTCCATCACAAAGTTGAAAGAAAAGATAAAGGTCATGGTTACCAAAAGCCAAGGATAGGGGAGGAGCTCTACTCCTCTCTGATAAACTATTTGCTATTGGGAGTCACAATCTCAGGTCTTATATGCCCTGCTGAGCTCCAAAGGATAGTCTCAAACCATAAGTTATAGATATGTTAAATTCAGAGGGTCACAAAACAAAGAAAACAAAGAGATAGGAATGTGGGATGGAATTTGCAAGAAAATTGGGAGAGAGGTAAAAAGGGGTGGATCATGATGATGATTAAAATATACTGTATAAATATATGAAATTTCAAAGAACAAGTGTAATTAATGAATAAATTTATGAAGAAAAAGAAGAGGATAAGTTGAGAAGAGGAACAAGTTTAACTGGAGAGGGAAGGAGACAAAAGAACTAGGTGAAGAAATAGGATAAACAGACATCATGCATTTATCTGAAAATGTTACAATGAATCTAATTATTATATATAGTTTACACATAAAAAATTCCAGCAATTTAACGTAAAAAATGACAGAAGAGTGATACAGTTTCATTTGGAATAAATAATTACACTTAGTCATTGACACATGAGACTAGAAAAGCTTTACTGAAAAACTAATCTCAATTTGAAGCATTTAGTAGAAAATTAACAAGAAAAATAGTAACACTGCCATAAAACTTGGTCATTATCCTTTAAATTGGATGATTATGAAAAAAGACATAGAAGGCAAATGAGAGGAGAGAAAGGACAGAGAGAATGTGAGAAGGCAGAAAGAGAGACAGAGACAGAGAGAGAGGATGAAGACTGGCAGATGAAAAATGTAGTTTGTGTTTTCATTTATTATTATATTTGTGACATTTGGACAAAAACAAAATCAATTTGGAATGATATAACTTAATCCATAAATGGGTCTCTCAGAAAGTTAGGTTTGGCTTATCTATGCATCTCCTCATTCTCTCTGAGAAAAATATAAAAGTGTAGAGGTTACAGAATTGTTTTTTCAGTCATCATGAATCATAAAAGAGAAGACAGACACTACTGCATTCAAGTAGAGAATAGCACGCTCTGGGAGATACCATATGAATTAGTAAAGTGTTGCTGAGCTACAAGCTGTGTCCATCCAAGTGCAGAGCACATGAAAAAGCACGTTTTCTTGAATATTGCTGATAAAATTTGGCAGATCTAGTGTTAGAAAACATAAGTCTTGGGCATAAATGGAGTTTTTGACTATACTAGTTCATATAAGATGGTAGAATAATGAAATGAGCCTATTGCATTATGGAGAGGGCTAGGCAATACTGACAGAGAATATAGATAGAGGTATGCACTGTGTTGCTTAGCACCCTGGAGAAGCTAAAAGGCTCCAGCTTTAAAGAAGAGTAAGTGACAGCTGAGTCTTTCTGAATTAAGTTAGGATACATTTAAACACTATACCTAAAATGTAAAAATTCTAAGTGAAAATATAGATTAATGTCATGGTGATCATCTAAAACTTCATTTATGAAATTTTTTATACAGTCTACATTGAAGTAAAAGTTTATATATATATTTTTATTATTATTTCTACTATAAGATGTGTTTCTCCAGGATTCCTGTTGGAGAGCATGGGGTTCCTCCTTTAGTCTGTGAATGTAATTTCATTTTCGCAGCAGTGACAGTTGCATATAACATTCTAAGTCTGGATAGAGTAATGGCTCAGTGCCTCTGCAGATGATTGGATATCTGTGCCCAGTGTAAGAAACTGTAACTTCAGGTCCAAGACTCTAACAGTCTCCACTTACACATAAGCATGCCATCAAAATAACATTTCAAAATATTTTTTCTTTTTTAAAATTTATATTATTATTATTAATTACAATTTATTCAATTTGTATCCAGCTTTGGAGAGTAGATTTTTTAATTTTTTTATTACAGTTTATTCACTTTGTATCCCAGCTGTAGCCCCTTCCCTCGTTCCTTCCCAGTCTCACCTTTCCTCCCTCTTCTCCTTCCATGCCCCTTCCCCAGTCCACTGGGGTCCTCCTCCCCTTCCATCTGACCCTAGCCTATTAGGTCTCATCAGGACTGACTGCATTGTCTTCCTCTGTGGCCTGGTAAGGCTGACCCCAACTAAAGGGAGAGTGATCAAAGAGCTAGCCACCGGCTGACAGGTTTCATGTTAGAAACAGCCTCTCTTCCCCTGCCTAGGGAGCCCATTTGGAGACTCAGCTACCATGGGCTACATCTGTGCAGAGATTCTAGCTTATGTCCATGCATGGTCCTTGGTTGGAGTATCAGTCTCAGAAAAGACCCCTGTGCCAAGATGTTTTGGTTCTGTTGCTCTCTTTGTGGAGCTCATGTCCCCTCCAGGTCTTTCTTTCTCCCCCTTCTTTGATAGGATGCCCTGCACTCTGCCCAAAGTTTTGCTGTGAGTCTCAGCATCTGCTTTAATACCCTTCTGGGTAAGTCTTTCAGAGGCCCTTTGTGGCAAGTTTATCCTCTGAACCCAAAAGTCCTTTTAGTGTTACCTCAAAACAGCAATCTGGTTTTTAAGCCTTCTACTTGAGCAAAGTTTCTGCTTGCTTCAAGGTGTCTTCTCTTTGGCTTGGAAGTTGCTTTGGCTCATTGTGGCTGGTACAACTACTTGTAAGACATACAAACTGATGTATTTTTAAAATTTCAATCAGATCATTTGTGGTAGCAACAAAATTACCTTACTTCTACAGCAACATTTGCTATACTATCTGTTGTTTTTGTTTTTGTTTTTGTTTCATTCTAAATAGTGAATCCTATTTTTATGATAAGACTTACAGTCAGTACTAAATTCTTCCATGCACAGAATGAGCACTAAAAATAGATGATCTTTTCTAGTTCTTACTATTTGCTTGCTAATTTCATGATTTCCTGTTTTAAATAGTCGAGTAGTACTCCATTGTGTAATTGTGCCACAATTTGTGTCCGTTCCTCCATGGAGGGACATCTCGGTTGTTTCCAGGTGGCTATTATGAATAGAGCTGCTACAAACATGGTTGCGCAAATTCCTTGTTGTATAGTTGAACATATTTTGGATATATGCCTATGAATAGTATAGCTGGATCTTGAGATAGTACTATTCCCAATTTTGGGGGAAAGCAACAGATTTAGAGTAAGGTAACCCAGAAGCAGAAAGAAATACATGGTAAATACTCACTCATACATGGTTATTAGTCATATAATATAGGATAAATATTCAAAAATCTATACTCCTAAAGAATCTAAACAACAAGGAAGACCCTAGGGAAGATGCTCAGTCCTCATTCATAAGGACAAATGTGATAGACATTGGCAACAGGAGAAGACAGGGAACAGGACTGGAGCCTACCACAGAAGGCTTCTGAAAGATTCTTCTGATAGAGGTATTGAAGCAGAGGCTAAGACTCATAGCTAAACTTTAGGCAGAGTACAGGGAATCTTATGAAAGAAGGGGGAGATAGAAAGACCTGGAAGGGACAGGAGCTCTAAAAGAAGACCAACAGAGCCCCCGACCCCCCCAAAAAACAACCAAAACCAAACCAAACAAACAAACAAACAAACCTGAACCCTAGATGCCCTAAAGAGAATGATACCCCATCCAAGGACAATGCATGGAACAGACCTACAACCTTGGCTCAGATATAGCCAAGTGAGTTCCCTAGTAAGGGGAGCAGGGATTTTCTCTGGCATGAACTCAGTGGCAGACTCTCTGATCACTGCCCTCTGGGAGGTGCAACCTTGCCAGACTACCGAGGAAGACAATGCAACCAGTCCTGATGAGACCTGATAGGCTAGGGTTAAATAGAAGAGAAGGAGGATCTCCTCTATCAGTGGACTAGGGGAGGATCATACAAGAAGGAGGGTGGAATTGGGAGGAGATGAAGGAGGGGGCCATAGCTCAGATACAAAGTGAATAAATTGTAATAAATGATAATAATAAAATAAAATAAAAATAGATGCATGGTTAATTTAAACCAATTTTGGGCACAATGTTTACCAACACTGGATCTTTATTTTATTTATTTTAATTTTATATGCATGGGTACCAGAGTCCAGCTTTGTTTGGTGTTCAGAACCTGGAGGAGGATGGGTGGAATAAGGGAAAGAAGACTTGACAAATAGGTGTAGTGTACACACTCTAGCACTGAGACAACTCAAGCTACCTTTATTTATACATCTATTTGTTCATAACCGAAAGAGCTTTACAACCATTTTCTCTTGTATGTTCTCTTTGAAGAACTTCCTACTTTGAACAATAATGTGCACACTGTACTTTTTTCTTCCTTCTCCTCCTCAATCTCTGGTGCTTCCTACCAACTCAAGAACTATGTTAATATGGAGAAAACATAGCTTCAGCAATCAGTTAATATCTAACCCAACTTGTTTTATAACCAAGTGACCGTGATTGGCAGCAATTGCAGTTACAGTAAAGAGAGGTAATAGGCTACATACCCAGAAAATTCTGATTTAATTATTGGCACCTAGCCTCTCCCTATATCCTAATCAGGAGATCTAATTTCTCTAACACTCAAGGCTCTTGGTGAATTAGTAACTGAACTCAGTTCCTCATCCATGCTTGGCCCATCTCTGAAAGTTCTTACTAGTCTTGGAACCAATGATCCAGGAAGACCTTCCTAACCTTTTGATAATCATCTACCTGTTGTTTGGAACAGTTCAGTGGGCAAATTATTGTCAGAACCAAGTTCCCGTGAAGAGAAAATTTTGATGTTAGTTGATGGGTACATCAGACCAGTCCCTCCTGTTGACTCAATCAAATCACCATTATTAACAAACAGAATATGATCTGTTTCATTCCCTTAATCGTTACTGGCAAACAGGAATGTATCACAGCAGAAAGTCGTGCTGTGCAGGCCTTTAATACCAGTACTTGGGAGGCAGAGGCAGGCAGATCTCTAAGTTTGAAGCCTGACTGGTCCACAGAGTAAGATCCAAGACAGCCAAGGCTACCCAGAGAAACCCTGTCTCAAAAACAAACAAACAAACAAACAAACAAACAAAAAACCCCCAAAACAACAGCAACAACAAAAAGAGTGAATCACAGTCTGAGATTTCTTTTTCTGATTCGAGGAAACTATCTGTCACAAAGTGAAAGTAAAACCTTCCACTTGAAAAACCAAAAATGAAAACACAAGGCAGAAGCGAACCCAGCATTCCCTCAGGATAGGCCAGGAGATTCTACAAGAATATCCCCACAGTGCCTTGACACATAGAGTCCCAACTCCTCAGTTCTTGTCATAAGAATTATATTCTTTGTATTACACTCCTAAACCTTTCCAAGAAGACGCATGGCTATCATCATAGGAGTGTTTTGACTGAGAAAAGTGTATGCATTTCCTACGCATGCCTATTGTCCATGGAACAAGGAAGTTGTCACACCTTGTGGATATGGAGTAATAAATAGTTTTGAGCCAACAATTTGGTGCTGGGCATTGAATTGGGTTCTAAGCAAGAGGAATAAGTGTTCTTAACTGCTGAGCCAACTCTCCAGCCTCAACCCTGCTGTTGTTAATAAATGCTATGATGTATTATGTTCTTGTTCAATTCTATAACTTGAAAAGTAATCTAGAAACAAATATATATATATATATATATATGCAATAAAACAATTAGCTATCGACTGATAAATTTTGGACAGCTTCTATGTATTGTTTTAAATTATACCTGAAAAGACACATTAGACAGATATAGTCATTATGTATATATTTACTTGCTTGTGTATAGATAATGTGTATATATAATATATACATATAGATATATAAAACTCCTACATATATGAGCATGTCTGAACATGTACAGAAATGCATGTACATGTACATGCATGTACATACACACCCCCTTCACACATGCACAAAGAGAAAGAGAGAAAGCATTAGAAGGAAACAATGTCTATTTTAAGTACATTTCATATTTACTATTTATCCGAAGATTTTGGAAGTTGGAAGTGTGTGAGTAAAGACATATAAGCGACAAGAAATTTTTAATGTGAACATTGTCTTGTAAGTAGATTAAACATAATCCATTTTATTGTTTCAGTTTAGTAACTTTTTTGATTTGTGTTTTGTTATAATACGTATGAAATCTGTTTATGGAAACTCATTCTGAAGATTTCTTTCCAGTATGACTCTGTTTATGCAAATGAGACCTACTTTGCTGCATCCCTAGGGCCTACCTTCAAACATGCTCGTCTTTATATTATAGTCATGATTCCAGAATATTGTTCCTTATGTTCCAGAGGAAAGTCACGAACTTTAAAAATATTCTAGTTTATGGGTATTATTTTGCTTCTTCATTACATATTTTTACTACAAACAAATTCATATAATTCTGAGTATATATCTCTCTATGTATTTCTCAGTATATATCGCTCTGTATAGATTTCTACAAAATAAACCTTTATAGCTATAAGTTAATTTTTCTATTTAAGGGCATATATTTCATACTCCACACAAATTAAACATGTACGTGGCATGAAATATAATAAGAACTAGGAGAAATATGAATATATTATCTGTTATTTTCAGGAATTCAGAATAATGGAACTGATTGTGTTCCATAAATAAGTTTCATATATTTTATCATAAAAGAGAATTTTTTTCAGAACACTTCCTACTTATCAACTTTATATTTTTGTCTTCTAGATTTTATGTTTCAGTTTAGGAAACTTGTTTGACGTTTGTTAGAATACTCATGAAATCTGTTTATTATGTTTGTTTGTTAAAAGGTGCAAGTTGTAAATGACTCTCCAGGAAATCCACCTCGGCTATCGTCCACTACTGATTGATTTCTTTCTTCTGCTCTGCAGTCAGGAGTCTGAAATGAATCCACATTGAATGAATTTGCAGTCTTTGCTTTTGATTTAGTGAAGAGGTGGCTCATTGTTCTGAGTGCTCTCCTGTAGGCTGATTGGTATGTAGGGGCAGAATTTTTCAGTTGGTTTATGGTGTCTTTCTCACCTACATCTCTGTTTGAATTTTTTTTTTAACAATTTCTGAAATTTGGATTTTTTTTCTTTTTTTTTTTTTAATAAAGAGTGTGCGACATGTTTCAACTGAGCGGCCTTCACAATTATCTTTACTTACAGGCACAACATCTGAATTTATATAAGTTATCTATTGGTGAAGAAATATGAAGGTTTATGTTGTGGTTTTAGAAGATTTTATGTTGTGCATCCCTCTGAACTGAAACTTTGCTGATTTGAAGATTTACGGACAGAACATATAGTGGGTGTTGGGGTTCCAGGACTCTCCGGGTTGCTCATAGTGGTTACAGGTTTCTTTAAAATGCTTTTGAGACAAAGAAAATAAGGCCAGAGCTTTTAAGGCCTTCTTAGCATTTTAAGACAACTTGGAACAGTTGTATCTTTGGGTCTTTTCCTGATTTCTGCTAAAATACGTGAAATTATGACCAACTTTAGTTAGTGCTATCATCACCTTTAAAACATACAGATATTGAGTTGACCCTAAATCCAATACAGATGTACTTCTAAAATCTCAGGTCTGTGGTTAAGGGAACTGGGATGGAGAGACAGTAGGTTTGCTAAGGTTGTGACATCCCCTCCCCCCCCCCCACGGCAAATGTTTGGTTGGTGTTAAAATGTAAATGTTCCTCACCAGATGCTGTTTTTTTTTTTGTTTGTTTGTTTGTTTGTTTTTAACTTTAGGTCTTTAAACTTAAGTGATGAATATTTCCTTGCTTCTAGTGGTGGTTTATTAAGATGTCTTCTCATTACCACTCAACTTACATTTAAAGATATTAAGACCATGATTGTATAAAAGCAAGCAATTTTCTACGATCTGATAATAATATTAAAGAATAGATGTAATGTTTTTCCTTTCAATCACTTTTAGTCTATTTAGACTGAAAAAAGCTCTGAGAGAAGCAGGCAAAATGACGAGTTAACCAATAAGCACAGTAACAAATCTTACCAGGATGATATGTAGCACATGGCAATACGGTCACATTACAAAGATTATGGAGATAACTAAATAACAACCAAAATTTTTAATTCTTAATATTCAAATTCCGTTTTTTCAATGTTAATGATTAAATTTAGTTTGTACTGAAGAACAAATTATGCTGTTTTTAATTATCCTATAATAACATATGTAGGTATAGGCATGTGAATCTGTGTGTGTGCTTACATGTGTGTATACTCAGTATATTCTTCCTTATTTTTCTTATATCTACATTTAAGAGCGTCTCCCACTGTATATCCCAGAATAGAACCCATATTGCACTGGTCTTACTTCCTATGCATCCCAAGTGTTGGATGTTACAATTAAAGACTTCATAGTATGTTTGCAAAGGTTAACCATTATAAACAATCCCATAATAGTACACCTGATACAATGCTTTTCATTTGTGCAAATTTAATATATATTCTATACGGTACTATAATTGATATTTTACCACTAAATTTACTCTATATCAGTTACTTTTCTTGATGTAGCAATTAAATACAATTCAGAAGCTCTTTAAGAAGGAAGGATTTTTTTCTTGGCTGACAGTTGAAAGATAGGCAGTTCATTCAGGTGGGGAGGTGTGGTGTCTGAGCCTCAGATTCTTGAGTGAGAGTTTGCAGTGAAGATTGTTTCTGCCCTGTCAATCAAGCAGCAGAAAGAGTGGTGACCATGATCAGTGCCAAGTCATAATCCTTGGTGCCTACGCATCAGGATGGCACTTCTGCCAACTAGTCCCCACTTATAAAGGTACCAAGAATCCTCCAAAAATTTAGCCGCATCAGTTTGGGACTAATTGCTTAAACGCATGAGCTTATGAACTCAGAAAAACCTTAAAGACATCTTGAGCCATTCAGCTTCAATTCACGAGGCTTAAAAATCAAAAAGTACAAATTAATTATTATTAAGGACTAGAATGTACTAACCTAAAATAATTTTCATTAGTGTAAGTAAATTTGGAATGAACCATTTATCATGACAATTGAAAAAAGCTCATTTAAATATAAATTCACAATGACACTAATTGCATCAATTATGTTTTTACTGGAATCTGCCAATATTTATCAAAATAAATAAAACTAATTAGTCCTATTGAAAGCAAATAAAATATTGAAACAAACAATATAACAGAGCCATAAACATAAAAGTTCCTATTAAAGGAAAAATAAATTTATTTGTTATTCTTAAACTATGTCATTGTATGTATATCTTTTCCCATATACGTATTCATATATGTTCATATATATATATATATATATTCAAACCACTTGTTAGAAATATTTTGCATTTATATAATCATCTTTGATTTCTCTTAAAGTCGGTTATATTTAGGACCTTTACCTTTTATTCATCATTATAATTAAGAATAGACTAAATAACAAAAAGATTCAAACAGGAATTTTGTCTTTGAGATACAATGGCCAGAGCCCCATGACTTATGGTCATTCTCAGTAACTCACATAAAATAAAGGTAGTTCTCATATTCACATTTCTTTAATAACCTAACTGGCAGGTTACATAGGGTATTTAATTACCTAGGTGTCTCCTTTTGCAGAAGTAATATGCTTTTAAACGTTACCCCTGTGACCTGTAAAATTTTATGAGGTCTTTGACAACGTGTTATTTAAACCTGGATGTGGCAGGCAGGACACATAACTCTCAGCTAAAGACCAGGTAATATACATGACAAAACCAAAAAGCCTGTGCATCCCACTGGAAAAGTAAGTCAGATAGTCTCAGACAAAACTGCCAATCCTACCATTTCCAGAGCTCTCTTTCTCCCAATTATGGTAACTGACTTTAGATGAAAAAAAATTCCACCTACCAGGAGGCTTCGAAGGTTAGGTTTGCATTTTAACCTTGAGAGCAAATTTAATCAGATTTCTGTTTAAGTTATAGACTTTTGTATGAAATAAACTGGCCTCAAAAATATGCATAGAATATATTCATTTAGTCAAGGCCTGATTTATGTAGAATTATTGACTTCACTAGAAATATGTAATTATAAATAGTAATATTTGTAAGATAGCTGTGTGTGTTGAATGTATGTAATTTGGCTGGCACCAGAATTCTTGCAGAGATCAAAAGTTAATGGCAGTCATCTTTTTTATATTGGTTTCCATTGAATAGGGTCTATCACTGAACCTGGAGAGGTCAGATTGTATAAACTGGCTGGCTAGCAAATCCCAGGGATACTCTCGTACTGGGTTTATAAATATGTGCTGCCATTTTTTTAATGACAACAGGGATCTAGATCAAATCTTAATGTTATAAAGCCATTATTTTCAGTATGATCATCTATGGCTTTCCTGTTATTTAACTAATTCAAGGTGAAAGCTATTTTTTCTTTGCTTGTATTTGTTACATACATACAACCATATATACATACATACATGCATACATTAATATGAAACACAAGGACAAAAGCAGGTAGGGTGGGAAACGATTTGCTGATATAATGGCAAGGAGGCATGCTATTTACTAGCTTGCTCTCCATGGCTTCCTCAGCATGCTTTCTTACAAACTTAGGACCACCAGCTCAGGCATGGCTTCACCATAATGGGATGGGACTTCTTCCATCAATCATTAGTTAAGAAAATGCCTTACAGTTGGACCTAATAGAGAGGCATTTTCTCCCAATTGAAGTTCTCTCCTTTCATTTCACTTTACCCTGTGTCACGTTGACATAAAACTATGTTCCAAAATGTGTGTGTATGTGCATACATGCAAATATATGTAAACAAAAACTTCTGTTTTTGTTATTTGTATGTACATAGTTTCAAGGATGACCACTCTGCACAAGAGAAAAAAATGAGGGGGTTCTTCTTTGGGAGAGGCTAATTCTCTTTCTCCCAGCAGTCAATACCTAGCATAATTCCTGGCTACATTCTAAATCTTATCTATATACCCACATATAAGACTGACTACTACCTTAATGAAATAAACTTCTCTTTACAACAAATAGAGACCATCACAAAATAATAACAACAACTGGACACAATACAGAGATTAATGGATATTGGTGAGGCCAGCCACAATAGATACAACTACATTATAGTCCATTCAAGGCTCAGGGAACATCACAGAAGAGGAGACAGAAAGATTTTATGGCTCAGAATAACAGGAAGTCTGCTATGAAACAGTCTCTATTAGAACTAACTGTATAAACAAGACCATATCAATACCAATATGTTATTTTAATGTAGAAGGGGTAAATTTCCTAGAGTCTTAAACTCAAGAAAAAGTATTCATAAACATTGTTCAACATGAAAGAAAAGTGACAAATGATTGGGAAAATTGTACTTTTTTCAAAAGTCTTTCTCCAGTTTGTTAAGACTACAATACTGAAGCTCTTTTACTGCCTGCTACCTACTTACTGCACAGCAACACAAAGAAAATAGTCCAAAAGACATTTCAGCAGTATGACCTAAAGAGGTAAATGAAACAGTTCAAAGTAGCAGTTGAGGTACAATTTAAGGATGATTTGCTGGATCAATTGAAGCAGTATATACACAGGAAAGTAAATGAAGATGAATACCTTATGTTTCATTGGAAGCTGGGAATACAGAAATGGTATCCTATTATTGATATATTTACATTTCTATAGTCAGTAAATATATGCTCTGGAAGAAAGCTTAAAGGGCAATAATTTTATATTTTGTTGTATGAGAGCTATACTTCAGGTGAAAGGAAATAAATGCTAAATGATAAACTAGAAATATAATTGCATCTTTATGATAAATGGTTTCATATAGGAAGGAGTGTTAAACAGAAAATATAAATATGTATGGAAAATTTATATTTATGAAGAAGTATGCATATTAAGGAATATTTTGGCATACATAGAAATGCACATTGCCATATGTATGAGCAATCTTATATAATTAATGTAATTATTTGATTGCATATCACATAAAAAGTATTTATATATACAGCTCTTATGCCTATTTTCTAAATTACATAGTAAATATGATAATGTAAAGCAAAAATATAACACCATATTGTAACATATGCACACATACAAGAAATAAACTAAATCCATGAATATTTATCAAATAAAAAGTACCAATATACAGATGTTAAGTATTAACACTTATAATTCAACATTGTTTGAGCTAAATTTGGTTCTGACATAAAGATGCATGCTTTAACTATTTTCTCTTATATCTTTAATTTTTAACAAAATTGATCTAAATAATATTAAAATAAAATTGGAAATAAAATTATATTCTATTTGGCTAGCAAAAATAAAAGCATAAAAACAGGTTAAAATTAATAACAATCTGAACTGAAGCAATGTGTAAAACATTCAGAATCATCTACTTACTTTATTGTAAATTAATGTAAAATAAAGAATCATGATTCTATAGAAAATCCCTATGTGTGAAGAAGCTGGTGAAACACCAAACTCACCCTGTAAAGATTTTATTGGACTTGATGAGAAAATGACAATCACGGAAACTATAAGAGTTGTGTTAGAACAGAAAGAAATATGAGATATAAGAATACAAACACACTTTGCTAGAGAAGAGGACCAAAAGGGAACACTACACTTTGAAAAGATTCATTCTCATCAAAATAGAAACAGAATTATTTACAGAGTGTGAAAGAACAATTCTCGATTTCATATGGAAAAACAACCCAGAATTGCTAAAACAATCCTGTACAACAAAAGATCTGGAGTTTTCCCTGTCCCTGATATCAAGCTGTACTACAAAGCAATAGTAATAAAAACTGCATGGTATTGGTAAAGAAACAAAATGATGGATCAATGGAATCAAATAGAAAACCCAGAAATAAACCCACACACCTGTGAATACTTGATTTTGACAAAGAAACCAAAACCATACAATGGAAAAGACAGGATCTTCAACAAATGATGCTGCATGTCTACCAGCAGGAAAATGTAAAGAGATCCATATTTATCACACTGCACAAAACTAAAGTCCAAGTAGATCAAAGACCTCAACATAAAACCAGACACACTAAACCTCTTAGAAGAAAAAATGGGGAAGAGCCTTCAGCTCATTGGCACAAGAGACAACTTCCTGAACAGAACACCAGCAGCACAAGCTCAAAGATCAACAATCAATAACTGGGCTCTCATGAAAATGAAAAGCTTCTGTAAAGCAAAGGACACTGTCATCAGAACAAAATGACAGTATACAGATTGAGAATGGATCTTCACCAAACCTATTTCTGACAGAACACTTGTATCCAGAATATATAAAGAACACAAGTAGTTAAAAAACAAAAAAATCAAGCAACCCAATTGAAAAATGGTGTACATAGCTAAACAGAGAATTCTCATTAGAGGACTATCGAATGGCAGAGAAACACTAAAAGAAATGCTCAATATCCATAGTCATCAGGGAAATGCAAATCAAAAGGACCCTGAGATCTCACCTTACACCCATCCGAATGGCTAAAATTAAAAACTCAAATGAGAACACATGCTGGAGAAGATGTGGAGAAAGAGGAACCCTTTTCCATTGCTGGTGGAAATATAAACTTGTACAACCACTTTGGAAACCATTCTGGTGTTTTCTCAATTGGAAATCGTGCTTCGTCAAGATCCAGTTATAGCACTCAAAGGCATATATCCAATACATGTTCAATTATACAATAAGGACATTTGCTCAACTGTGATTGTAGCAGCTTTATTTGTTATAGCCAGAATCTGGAAACAACCCAGATGTCCCTCAACTGAATAATGAATACAGAAATTGTGGTACATTTACCAATGGAATACTGCTCAGCAATTAAAAATAAGGAAAC
The DNA here is from genome assembly GCA_010120015.1 of Rhombomys opimus. Classification (NCBI taxonomy): domain Eukaryota; kingdom Metazoa; phylum Chordata; class Mammalia; order Rodentia; family Muridae; genus Rhombomys; species Rhombomys opimus. Next base: position 305,677 of record REGO01000469.1, on the reverse strand, counting down.
CATGAAAATTGCAGGCAAATGTTAGCAACTAGATAAGATGATCTGGAGTGAGTTATTTCAGAAGCAGAGAGACACACATGGTATATACTCACTTATTAGTGGATATTAGACATATAAAATAGGATAAACATACAAAATTCTGTACATCTAAAGAAGCTAAGCAAATAGAAGTACCCTGGGTAATATGATCAATCCTCATGCAGAAAGGCAAAGGTAATGAACATCAGAAGATTGAGAAAATAGACAACAGTACAGGAGTCTACCACAGAGGGCCACTGAAAGACTTTACCCAGCAAGGAATCAAAGGAGATGCTGAGACTCATAGACAAATTGTGGGAAAAGTGCAGGGAATTTTAGAAAGGAGGGGAAGATAGTAAGACCTGGAAGGGACAGGAGCTCCACAAAGAGATCAACAAAAAAAATGTGGGCCCAGGGGTCTTTTCTGAGACTAATACTCCAACCAAAGACCATGCATGGATGTAACCTAGAACCCTGCTCAGATATAGCCCATGGGAGCTCATTATCCCAATGTGTTTCCTAGTAGTGGGAAAAGGAACTGTTTCAGACATGAGCTCAGTGGCTGGTTCTTTGATCACCTCCCCCTCGTGGGGGAGCAGGCTTACCAGGTCACAGAGGAAAACAATGCAGCTAGTCCTGATGAGACCTGATACACTAGGGTCAGAGGGAAGGGGAGGAGGACCTCTCCTATCAGTGGACTTGGGGAGGGGCATGGGAGAAGATTATGAAGGGAAAGTAGGACTGGTAGGAGACGGGGGAGGGGGCTACAGCAAGGATACTCAAAACAACAGCTTACAGACTGGGAAAGGATCTTCACGAGCCCTCTATCTGACAGAGGGCTAATATCCAGTATATATAAAGAAGTAAAGAAGCTAAAAAGCAATGAACCAAGTAATCCAATTAAAAAATGGGGAACAGAGCTAAACAGAGAATTCTCTGTAGAGGAATATCGAATGGCAGAGAGACCCTTAAAAAATGCTCAACATCATTAGCCTTCAGGGAAATGCAAATCAAAGCTACCCTGAGATTTCACCTTACACCCATCAGAATGGCCAAGATCAACAACTCAAGTGGAGAGGTTGTGGAGAAAGGGGAACTCTCCTCCACTGCTGGTGGGAATGTAAACTTGTACAACCACTCTGAAAATCAATCTAGCGCATTCTCAGACACCTTGGAATAGAGCTTCCTCAAGATCCAGCTATACCATGCCTAAGCATATATCCAAAAGAGGCTCAAGTACACAATAAGGGCATTTGCTCAACCATGTTTGTAGGAGCTTTATTTGTAATAGCCAGAAGCTAGAAACAACCCATATGCCCATCAACTGAAGAATGGATACAGAAATTGTGGTACATCTTCACAATGGAATACTACTCAGCAATGAAAAACAAGGAAATCATGAAATTTGCAGGTAAATGGTGGGATCTGGAAAGGATCATCCTGAGTGAGCTATCCCAGAAGCAGAAAGACACACATGGTATATATTCATTCATATAAACATATAATATAGGATAAACCTACTAAAATATGTATACCTAACGAAACTAATCTAGAGGGAGGACTCTGGCTAAAATGGTCAATCTCCATTGAGAAAGGCAAAGAGGATGGACATCAGAAGAAGAAGAAAACAGGAAACAAGTTAGAAGCTTCCCACAAAGGACCTCTGAAATTCTCTGCCCTGCAGATTATCAAAGCAGATGTTGAGACTTATGGCCAAACTTTGGGCAAAATGCAGGGAATCTTATGAAAGAAGTGGGAAATAGTAAGATCTGGAGAGGACAGGAGTTCCACAAGGAGAGCAACAGAACCAAAAAACCTAAACAGAGGGTCTTTCCTGAGACTGATACTCCAACCAAGTACCATGCATGGAGATAACCTAGAACCCCTGCACAGATGTAGCCCATGGCAGTTCAGTGTCCTAGTGGGTTCCATAGTAATGAGAACAGGGACTGTCTCTGACAGGAACTGATTGGCCTGCTCTTTGATCACCTCCCTTTGAGGGGGGAGCAGCCTTACCAGGGCACAGAGGAAGACAATGCAGCCACTCCTGATGAGACCTAACAGACTAGGATCAGAAGGAAGAAAAAGAAACCCTCCCCTACCAGTGGACATAGGCAGGGGCATGGGTGGAGAAAGGGGAGGAAGGGAGAAATTGGGAGGGGAGGAGAGAGGGAACTAGAGGGAGGATACAAAGTGAATAAAGTGAAATTAAAATAAAATAAAATAAAAATTTTTAAAAAGTGAAAAAAATTAAAAAAAGAAAAGTTTCTTCAAAAAGTATTTACAAAAAAAAAGTATTCATGTATACAGTTATTTTACTATCATTATAGTCTAGTGGAAATATAACAAATATTAGTTTTCCTGATGAGAAGAAAATTTTTAAAGCTCTAAAAAGAAATGGTAACTTCAAAGAAAGGCAAAAATTAGTTTATAGGACATTTAGGAGTTTCTTTTTTTTTTTTTTTTTTTTTTAGTATCTGAGTTCTCCATGAGATATTTTTATTAAATATTTTGTTTTCAAAGCCTTTTCTTTGATGGTTGCTAAACTATGAAGAATAAGAATTTTTACATATTTGCTATTAAAATTAACATTTCTACTCAATACCGCTGGGGTAAGTTTTGGTTATGTGAAGGTAATTTAGAAAAACATTTAAAAACTCTACCACTATAAAGTTTTACATTTGGATATACTTTATGGATTAAGATTTAAGACTATTTGTTTATTTGACTATGGTTACTATGAAGTACATCCTTTAGCAGAGATATCCTTGCACAATTTATTTTATTTTATTTTTTTAATTTTTATTTTTTTAATTTTTTCCTTATCAGTTACATTTTATTAACTCTGTATCCCAACCGTGTCCCAATCCCTCATTCCCTCCCAGTCCCTCCCTCTCTCCCTCCCTCATCTCCACCGTGCCCCTTTCCAAGTCCACTGATAGGGGGGGACCTCCTCCCCATTCATCTGATCCTCTTTTATCAGGTATCTTCAGGACTGACTGCAAAGCCCTCCTCTGTGGCCTAACAGGACTGCTCCTCCCTTGGGGGGTGGGGAGGCCAAAGAGCCAGTCATTGAGTTCCTGTTAGCAATAGAGACCTATAAGATATGATAAACATAATGAAATCTATACACCTAAAAAAAGATAATCAAGAGAGTGGACATGGGGTAAGATGATCAATCCTCATTTAGAAAGACAGATGGGATGTGCATTGAACAGGAGTCAACTGAGCCCATCTGAAAGACTCTAACTAGCAGTGTTTTCAAAGCAAAGACTCATGACCAAACCTTTGGCAGAGTACAGGGAATCATAGGAAAGAAGGGGAGTTAGTCTGATGGGGAAAGGATAGGAGCTCCACAAGGACCAACTCTATTTGGGTACAGGGTCTTTTCTGAGAGGGACACTCAACCAAGGACCATGTATGGATATAACCTAGAACCTCTGCTCAGATGTAGCATGTGGTAGCTCAGTAACCAATTCGTTTCCCAAAATGAGGGGAACAAGAACCATTTAGGAGTTTGTTGTCAGCCAAGCATGAGCAAAATCACTGACAATACTTTGAGGATGAACATATAGCAGGATATGCTTGAGAAGGCTGACTAGCAAATAAACAATACACATACTGCTGTAATCATTAATACAGCAATCAGGTGTTAACAAAGACATGTCAGGATCAGTGCTACAAAATCCAGTATGCTGATCCATATTTACTATCACTCTGCACAAAACTCAAGTCCAAGTGTGTCAAATCCCTCAACATAAAACCAAACACACTGAACCTCATAGATGAGAAAGTCTGAATAACCCTGAACACATTCATACAAGAGGCAACTTTCTGAAGAGATCACCTATATAGCTCAGTCACTAAGATCAACAATTAATACATAGAACCTCATGGAACAGAAATATTTTTGTAAGACAAAGGACACTGTCAACAGGATAAAATGCCAGCCTACAGAATGGAAAAAGTAGATCAAAAAGCCCATTTGGGGACACTCGGGGACTATGTGGAAATCTCGACATGGAGAAATTTTAAACCAGCAACATGGCTGCTCTGGCAAGCTATCACATCCAAAGACCTTCTAGTTCTATGTGATATGGTAGGAATACAGACACACCCTTAGTACATGCCCCTTTATCGCAAACAATGAAAGTAAGTTTATTTTATTGAAGGAAGCAATGGTGTTTCACATGTTTGAAACTGATGTCTAATTGAGGGGCAGACAGAATGATGAATCAGAGAAAACCATGATGAAATTAATCAAAGATAGGATATGCCTGTCTCTCATGAAAGCAGCACAGGAAAGACAGGTACTTAAGAGCAGCTCAGGAACCAAAATATCTGGGCACAGGGGTCTTTTCTGAGATATTGATATCATGGTCCTTGATATTCCAACCAAGGACCATGCATGGAAATAACCTAGAACCCTTGCTCAGATGTAACCCATGGCAGCTCAATATACAAATGGTTTCCCTAATAAGGGGAACAGGGACTGTCTCTGACATGAACTCAGTGGCTGGCTCTTTGATCACCTCCCCCTGATGGGGGAGCAGCCTTGCCAGGCCACAGAGGAGGACAATGCAGGCAGTTCTGGTGAGACCTGATACGCTAGGGTCAGATGGAAGGAGAGGAGAACCTCCCTATCCATAGACTTGGAGAAGGGCATAGGAGGAGATAAGGGAGAGAGGGTAGGATTGGTAGGAAAGGAAAAGGAAAAAGGGGGCTACAGCTGGGACACAAAGTAAATAAACTGTAATTAATGTAAAAAATAAAAATTTAATTAAAAAAGAAAGAGCAGATCAGGAGGAGAAAAGAGGAGTAGAGCAGTGTAGTGGAGGTCAGTGTGTGGCAGTTTTGCTGGGACACTTTTACAAAGAAGGGTTACAGAGAGAAAAAGCTGGACACAGGTGAAGACAGAAAGAGTCAGAGATTGAGAAGGACCTAGAAGGTTAAAATATATAGCCAAAGTCAGTATGATGCCAAACAGGAATTCAGTGAAAGGTGAAGCCAGTTTGAATCAGTCAATTTGGAAAGGAGTTTGAGAGAGAACAACTGAGTGGAAATCACTGAGCAGGATTTCAGAAAGAGCCAGAAAGGATGAGCTTATTCAGCAGTAAGTCTAGGAGGCTCAAATATAATAGACCTGGGTTAGCAGATGGAGGCTGGAGGCTGAAGCCTTCAAAGTTATAGAAGATTAGATTGCATGGTTAGAAGCTTCTAGTCCTAGGCTTGGGGATAGCGAGAACGCAGAAAGAAATGCTATGAGAATAGTCCAAGCTGTGTGCGTGTCTGTAAACTTGGATAAGGCTCTCATCCCTTTCCCTCATCAGAGGAAGTAAAAAGTTCCACCTGCCTCCATCCTTTACTACTAGTGTGGTGAAATTTTCCTAGAATCATTGAGGGTGACTCTAGTGAGAACTTCTAGTAATGTAGGATACAGAGTCTGAACTGGTCATCCTTTGTAGCCAGGCAAGGCTTGCAGTGGTGGGACTTGGTTATATTTGTTTGAGGTGTTGGCCAAGGGAGTCTGAAACTACTTAGGCTGATGCTTTGACAAACTATTTGCCCTGCAAACTGACAGTGGGACCCTATTACTGACCACTGCATAAACACAGCCCATTGAATTTTGAGAAGTCTAACTAGTGCCTTCATGGAGCTTTCACCCTTACGTTCTAGCCTCTTTGGGGAGGAAGGTACTCTGTAGACTACTGAAAGGAAAACCTCACCACAACTTGGCCATAAAAACCCTCAACTTATAATGTGTCCTGATTGTAAAATGTGCAGGGACAATAGAGTTGTGGAACTTGTGGGAGTGACCAACCAATGTCTGGTTTACTTGAAACCCAAATATGAGAGGGAGCCCATGCCTTATACTTCTATGGCCATGAAACAAAGACTGAATAACACAGAGACCTAGGGTAGAAGAAAACATAACTGGCAAATAAAATAAAATAAATCAATGAAATTACTCCTAATTCTATTCTGATATACTCATAGACTGGTGCATTTTCCAGTCTTCATCATTAGAGAGGCTTTCTCCAGCAGCAGATGAAAGCTGGGCAGAAACACAAAGACAAACATGCAGAGAGAGCATCTAAATTTGAATTCTTCATTGGGTCCCTTCACTCAGAGCTCTTGTAACCCTTTGGGAGAGGGGGAAGAACAGATTGTAACAGTCAGAGGGAATGGAGGACACCAGGAAAACGTGGCCAACTGAATCAACTAAGCAGTCACATGGGCTCATATGGGCTCAGAGAGACTGCAGCAACCAGCATGGGGCCTGCAACGGTCTACACTAGGTCCTCTGCATCTGTTACAGCTGTTAGCGTGGTGTTTTTGAGGGAGTCCTAACAGTGGGAACAGGTGTGTGTCTGATTCTTTTGCTGTCTTCAGGGACTCATTTTCTCCCACTGGGTTACCTTGCTTAGCCTCTAGATGTGAGAGCTTTTGCTTTTTCTTTTTTTTTTTTAATTTTAATTTAATTTAATTTTTAATTACACTTTATTTACGTTTTATCCCCCCTCTAGTTCCCTCCCTCCTCCCTTCCCAATCCCTCCCTTCCTCCCTTTTCTTATTGTATCTTGTTTAATTGTGTTTGTTGTCTCTCTGAAACTTGCTTTCTTCCTGAAGGGAGACAGAGGGGGAGTTTTTCTGGGATAGAGGGGAAATGGAAAGAACTGAGAAGAACAGAGGAAGGAGAAACTGACCAAGATGTACTATATGAGAAAACTCTATTTTCAATAAAATATGAAATATTGGAAACAAAAAATTAAATGAAAATATAACAAAATAAAATATAGTAAGACTATTTAAACCACACCACCACAAACAACAATAGAAACACCTCAAAAAATAGTAAGAGCCATTAATGGTAATTAAATTAAGTAAAATGATGAAGTGCACAGATGATAACAATTATAATTGCAAGCTTCTAGGTGACATGTCAATTAGAAAGCACTGTGTCACATCTTTTAAGTAACAGAGGTTAGAATCTAAATCTTTAAAACAAGCTCTGTTCACAAAGGAAAAAAAAATTATAATTAAGCAACAAAAAGTGTAAAAATTACTTATTAGTAAAATTAATATATAAAATATTTATGATGAGTATTTACAATGATGACATATGAAATCAGAGAAAAGTAAAGCATGTTTAAATGTAGAGCCACAGAAACTGTTGAAATAATTTCAAACATTGAACACTCTTGGTGTGTGTGGGAGTATTATGTGAGAAAATTCAGTTAACTGTACACTAAACAACAAAACAGTTAAATTCCTTTTATACTGTCATTTTAGGACATTTAAGAATAAAGCATTTCTACAGGCAGGTTTCGTGAGGACATTCTTCCATTAGGCATCTGACCAATGTCTTAAATATGAGACAAGCATTCCTGCTTTTTAGGTCTTTTTATTTCCTCCCTCATGGCAGTGTCATAGTCATCAATTACTCAGTTTTAAAAGGCCACACACTACTAATTATTATTAAATCCACACCAAAAAAAATCCACAGACATTCTAAAAATTAATAATTGTACATTAGAAACACAGTAAGTTAACTTGAAATACATACTAGAATTCTAGAAAATCAGAAAATTTTATTTTGGCAAATACTTGGTGCAATGGAAAATCCTACACATTACTGACTAGAATACTAAACCACATAATTAATTTGTGGAACAGATTGGTATTTTCATACATTAATAACAAGTTACTTTAAGATTTAATAATCACACTAAACAGATGCCAAAAGAAATTCACACAAAACTTGCTAATGATTATTTGCAATGCTCCTATTTATAGTTTTTTGGAATGAGTTTTTGTTCTCTCTGTAACAAAAGAAGTTTGTTTCATATGATGTGATTTTTAAGTACATACATTTGCTCATAACCTTTGTGTTTTGCCTTTGATTTCTTTATATATTATATGTAAATATCTTTGATTTATTTATTTACTCTTATTTATGAAATGTAAAGAAATAATGAAAAACATTATATTATATGTGAATTTTTAAGAAAATAAACTCAAAAGCTATTTAAATTAGATAAAGAAATATTTTTACCTGTAAGGCTAACCAACTAACTGAAACAGTGTTGTTTGATAATCACAATGGAAGGAATACAAACAGTAAAGGTATTTGAGGGTTGATTAAACATTATTATACATCAGTTGTATTAGTGACTTTACAAATTTTGCCTTTATAAAAATTCTACATTTATAGACAAAAGTAGTAGAATTACTGTTTAAATATAAACATTATTTTTTAAATAAAATACACATTTAGTGATAGTAATAGGTAAATATACAATTAGACTGTAGGCATTTGCAATGATTTGATTGTTGGAAGAGAATTACATGGGGTGAGGAAAATGATGAATCTTACGGATGGCAGTCTGTTTTTCAAAGTTAAATTTATGAATCCCTGTTTACCAAAAGACACAATAAATTCTCCTAAGTGTAAGTATTCTAATGTTTTTTCCTTGGGCAGAACACGTGACATAGACAATTCCAGGGAAGGATAGCTTTTTCAGTAGTTGCAACAGGTAATGTTCCCAATCTGCTTCAAAAATTATTTATGTGGTTAGTGCTCTAATCAGACAGCCCAATTAAAAAAAAGGGGGAGTGGGGGTGGGAGAGAAAGTGTGGAGGAATGATTCAGCTCATATGATGCCATGACAAGAGTAAAGACAAAGAGTAGAAATGCTTAGCTAAATTTTTCTTTTTCCCTTCTCACTCTGCCAGAATTCCCAGTTAATGGGATAGCTATAACCATAAACGAGGTAGGCCTTTCCCTTTTACTCCCTTCTGTTTAAAATGCCATCAAAGACTAATGCAGCTGCATGCCTCACTAATCTAGGTGATTTTGAATAGAGTCATGAGACAATGAAGATTAACCAAAATAGCCTCTTTCTCCTTGTTAATATCTGTATCTGAAAAAAGTAGTATATTAATAATTTGTAAAGCAGTAATAGAAAACTGTGAGGAAAATATAATCAACCCAAAGATTACTTTGGTTTAGAGATTTGGAATAGCCCTATCCATTGGAGATGGCTAAAGTCATGAAGATAAAACAGTTTTTCACACAGTTCCAGCAAAGATGAGTCAGATGCTTCTATCACTGTCATTCTGTTTCTCACTTTTAGGCTTTGGTCTCTTTGTGCTGTGTTCTAGGTGACTTCTTGCATCATGATTGATTGTATGTGTTTTCCAGAGAAAAATATGCTTAAATCTTTTTAGGAAAGAACTAAACTTACTCTTTTTTTCTGCTTTTAGAGAAATAACTTCATCTGACTCTATTTGAAAATCTTCTTTATGCCCTTAAGTTTGTAATAAGCAATAAAACACTAGGATTTTTTTTTAGGATTTTTTTTTTAATAAAGTCATTACTCTAAGAATCTTTTGGGGTTTCTGCCCCTAAGCAAACTCAAACAGTATAATTGGGAGAGGGTAAACAGAGATAACTGATAAACTTTGACTGGCCAGGAGAATTAGTAATAGATTTAAAGTCTCCTTTTACAAGAGACATAAAGCTCTCTGAAAATGTAGTTTAAAAATAGGGGATCACAAAGATTGCAATCTTGAAGGAATAGGACTTAATAAAATAGATTGATTAAAAATAACATTTTTCATACTTTATAGCATAGATGACGAAATAATATAGTATAAGGAATTAGGTCTTAGTATTTGCTATTCACAAAAAGATTTAGTCAGGTGTTTTCTGTTTGTCTGAAGTACCTTCAAACTGTGGACACTACCAACCTAGAAGCAAGCTGTCATATAATAAATGAACTGAACATATACTAGTAATAGCCAAATAGTATGATTTTTATAAATTTGCCTTGTATTATATAATGAGATTGTAAAACAAAAAAAAAAAAACTGAAAATGTTCAATAAGTACTGTTATTATACCCACTCAAGTCTCAGGGAAGACTTTTTTGACTTGGATTCCCTTTAACTTTGTAAGCCCTCAAGGCAGGAAAGCAGCTGAGGAAAACCAGAAGCCAGGCCCCTGACCTCTCTAACTGTCATAATAGCTGTTCCAGCTTTTGTAATTCCCACAAAGGTCATCTTCAGCCCCTCAATAGACCCTTCCCAGATTTTTCTAAGTGAGCAAAATCTGACCAAAAAACCACCAATCTCTGAGCAGGAGATCCCATCAATTCCTGAGCTCCCCCAAGTTCAGAACTTGAATTCCCACCAACACTCACCCTGAAAATCTCTGCCCTAGAAAGCTCTGTCTTTCAGGAAAACTTATATGAAGGCTGTGTCTGCTCAGTTCCCTGCTGTCTTCTCCTAGGAGCAGGGGCAGCCAGCAGTAGATTCATTGCTCCACACCCTGGACTCTCCCAATAAATCTTTTATGAGACTTTCTTCCTGGTGTGACTCTCTCATCAGAAGAAGCAATGAAGAGAAGAAGGGAAGAAGTGAAGAAGTGGAGTGGTGCTGAGGCTCCTGAGCTCCTCAGATCATCTGGGGATACTCTCCCCTGGGATCTACAATTCCTCTACTGAGGAGGCTTTCTATCATAGCTCTGTGGTTCCTGGGCTCCTCTGTCTCAGGATACCCTTCCACCTAAGAGCTGTGCTGTTCCTAAGCCCCAGGACACCCTTACATCAGAGCGGGAAGGTCAACACATGCCAAAATAAGAAATAAATACTAAGAATATGTTCATTTATTGGTTTTATAACTGGTCAGAAAGGTAGTATTTCTAAATTCCTTCTTTCATTACTATCTGTCTTTTTTGACTTCCATCCTGTGTTGCTTTCTATTATTTATCATTTCCTTCTAATTTAAACATTCCCTCTAGGTAGGAAGGAGAGGCTCAGGAGCTTCAAGAGGTAAAGGAAATGTCATTTGCACAAGAATTGGAATTTGGAGTATTCTCAGTACCTCTCTTTTTTACAAAAAGTTAGAAGCAGCTGGTTACAGAGGAAACTCTGATCAGCTGAGCTGAGAGAAAAAGGATTTGTACTGTAGAGCAGTGCATAAGCTGTGCATACAGGACCAAGGTTGCAGTTGTCTCTCTCTCTTTTTTTTTAACATTACTTATTTGTATGTTTGTTTATTGCTTGTTATGGTTTTCATAGCAACTTGAACTTTTTATTAGAAAGTATTTTAGTTATAATTTTTCCTTTTATTAAGCATAGACTTTTTTCTCATAAAATATCATCTGAATACAGGACCTCTAAATAAACTGAGCAAAGCTCATTTGAAGTTACAGAGAAAGAAACAGCACTGTGTCTTAATGGGTCCCTCCCTCTACTCTTCCCACTTCCTCTTGTCTTCCTGTCCCATCTGGATTCACTCCTTTTCCATTTGTATTAGAAATAACAACCAAACCTAAAATAAAATACAATAAGATAAACAAAAACTAGCATATCAAAGTTGGCAAAAGCAACCCAACAAGAAGACAAAGAGACCCAATTAAAGGCATGAAAATTAGAGACCCACTTGGCCCATTTAGACATAGTGTTTGTTGTTTCTTTCTCTGTGAGTTCTTATGAGCTTTGCTCAGTTTATTTAGAGGTCTGTGTCATGTTGTCCTCTGTCCCCTTTATCTCCTAGCCTCTGCCACATCTACTACAGAGTTCCAAGAGCTGTGAGAGGAAGAATTGAATGGAGATATGCCGCTTAGAGCTGTGTGTTCCAAGGTCTCTCTGTCTCTCTTCTCATGAGAGTTGGTCATATCCTATTTTGTCAAATCTTTCTTTTATGAGTCACTTTGTCTGACTCTCAGGAGACATCACTTTCAAACATGGTTGTTTTCTTCTAAAAACTAAATTTATCTTCAATGTTTGGGATTAAAGATGTGGACTAAGGGTGTGTCTCCATTACAGACAGAGGGATTAAAGGTGTGGCATTCCAGGACAATCACACGGACCTAGAAGGGTTTTAGATGTATAAGAACAGCCATTTTGCTAGATTAAAATTCCTCTCCAGTACTTGTTCTCATCTGCTAAGGGATGAGGCCTCTGTGATGATGATGAAGTAAGGCACCAATCTATGAGTATGGTTAAAAGCATTGACTACTCTTGAAGAGGACATAGGTTCCAATCCCAGGGCCCACAATGCAGTTCACAACTGTCTATATATCTTTCTCTAAGTGATCAGATGCCCTCTTCTGGCTTTTGTGGATATCAGGCATGCACTTGGCACCCAGACATATCTGCAGGCAAATACTCCTCTTCATAAGGTAAAATAAATATTTTTAGGGCAGGATTGAAGTTTTCAAGAGTCATCACTTGTATTGAGACAAACTTTTCCATGATTAAACGATTTTGAGCCATCTCTGCTCATTTTAAATAACCTACGCATGACAGGGGTCTACTGCGCATCTGAAAGCCTCTAACTAGCAGTGTTTTCAAAGCAAAGACTCATGACCAAACCTTTGGCAGAGTACAGGGAATCATAAGAAAGAAGGGGAGTTAGTCTGATGGGGAAAGGATAGGAGCTCCACAAAGACCAAATATATCTGGGCACAGGGTCTTTTCTGAAATTGACATTCAACCAAGGACCATGTATGGATATAACCTAGAACCTCCGCTCAGATGTAGCCTGTGGTAGCTCAGTAACCAATTGGTTTCCCAAAGTGAGGGGAACAAGGACTATTTCTAACAGGAACTCAATGAAGATACCTGATAAAACAGGATCAGATGAATGGGGGGAGGTCCCCCCCATCAGTGGACTTGGAAAGGGGCACAGTGGTGATGAATGAGGGAGGGAGGGACTGGGAGGGAATGAGGGTTCGGGGCATGGCTGGGATACAGAATTAATAAAATGTAACTGATAAAAATAAAGAAAAAAAATGAAAAAAAAATTAACCTACGATCCTGTTAGTAAATAAAATTAAAAAAAAATCATTGGTTCATTGCTCTAATTCTTACTTTGGTCTGTCAAGGGTTATGAATAGTTTTGTGTATGCTTTACATTTCCCTAGGAAATTACTGTCACACAAGACCTTTGCCCTCCATGAGCACCTTAGAAGTTGAACAAAGTGATTCCAAACAATCTGCTTGTATAATGCTGGAAAAAAAAATGGTATTTTTCTGTTAATAAGAATTAAAGGTAATAATAAAACACGTTTGCTTCTTGCATTCAGTCTTCAATATAATTGTAAAATTAAACATTAAACACATAAACATATATAACTACATAATTAAAGTATTCTTAATGAAAATAAAATGAAGTGCCTAATTAAATGGAGAGTTAGGAAAACTGCTTAGAGCAAATAACACTTAAGAAGAAATAAGAGTTGAATGGGAATTAGGTAGTGAGTTAAGAGGGAAACCATTACTGGAAAGCTATACACAAGCAGAATTTTAGTAAAAAGCTTATTGCATTCTAGAGAGTTGATTTTATGCTTACAATAGGAAAAGAAGAGGGAATTATACCACTGTCTAAGGTTGGAGAAATAGAAAAGGCTATGCTTTTTTGTTGTTGTTGTTTGCTTCTTTTTTATTTATTTATTTTTATTTATTTATTTTGTTCTTGAGATTAGTCTGACTTGAAAATTTACTTTATGCAAGAAAAAACATAGAACACAGGTAGAAGAAACTATAGTGCTCTTTCAAAGAAATGTAATTCATCAAGAAACAAATGTCTAAAATGTTCATACTTCCTGAAGATAATGCTTGCTGATTGTGATCGCTGACTTGATGTGCCTAAGTGGCTAGGCTAAAATACTTACTGATGCCAAGTAATGTGCTCCTGAGAATTTTCTTTATTTGAAGTCTGGCTAACTTCTGCAATACATTAATAGTAATAATCTCATAAAACAAAATAATTCGGCCATAAGCAATCCTGGGATTATAATTCTGGTTTACTTTCTTAATGTCACTGTTTTCCAAACTCAAAGGAGAAGTGTGGGTAGCTTTAATGTTTTATATGGGTGGAAAATACTGTTCAACATCCTTCATTCTTCCCTACCTTTCCTCCTTTCCTTTTATCTCTGTCATTGTTCTACTTTAAGGGAACTATAAAGATTTATAGGTCATGCAGAGTGGGAGGGAATGCTGGAACGCCAGCAGCTTGGTTATCAGCCAGCTTTCCTCTCCTGAGTCTGATCTTTCATTGAGTAAAAAATTACCAGATGAGATGGTTAAGGTCTCAAGCATATTGCCCATATGATAGCAGTGGAAAGAGCAGGCAGAGCACACAAAGATGTGACTTCTTCCAGAGAGAGGCTCCAGAGCTGGGGCATATTTCGACACTGGGGAGTCTTGACTTTAGATAACTTTTTTTAATTTAATTTTTTTATTATTATCATTTTTTCAATTTGTATCTCAGCTGTGGCCCCCTCTCTCATTTCCTCCCAATCCCACCCTCACTCTTTCTTCTCCTCTTCTCCCCTTATGCTCCTCACTTAGTGTGTACAAAGCTGGATTCCTACTTGAATTAGGTTAGGCTTGGGTGTACTTTGCAGGCTGAGGGTGATAAAGGTAGATAAATCACCTGAGGGGGAGAGGGAGACTGTCATTTTAAGATTTAGCTCCAGAGCTTGATGGGGAAAAAAAGCTTCAAATGGGATTCCTTTGAACAAAAAAAAAAAAAAAATCAGAGTATGGCCTCTCAGTTTAAAGGGAAGGGCCTGCTCATTTCAGGACCCATTTTCCTGTGTATCTACATATTTAAGAAAGAACTATTACCTGTTTACCCTCAGCTTATTAAAAGGGTATTGATTTTAATTATAATAAGCCTCTTCCTTTTCTTCAGTATGTATTTTAATGGAGTAATTACAATGTAGGTTCCAGTTATGAGGGGAAGTCAACTGAGCAGGAGGCAATGTTCTCTGCCTCTGGATGACAGCTCAGGCAGTAAAATATTTCCTGTGAAACCATGAAGATTTGTGGAACATCTCCAGCACTCTATTAATAAGCAGGGTATGGGTGGCATGAACATGTTTGTCTACCACTGTAAAGGTGGAGACAGGAGGAGCGTTGTAGGTTGCCCATCTGTTCAAATCAGGGAGCTTCAGATGCAGTGAGAAACTTTGTCTCCAAAAATAAGGTGAAGAATCAAAGAGTAAGAAATCCAGTGTCAACATCTGGTCACATGTGTGCACACACATACATACATGGAATTATATTATTCACTCCTTAGATTTATAAAACTTCTTAAGTAAGTAAAGTTAACAGAGATGACCACCTGGTCAGATTTTCCTCCATGTGTTTAGTTTTTTTTTTTTTTTGTTTTTTTTTTGTTTTTTTTTGGAACAAAAATTATTATGCCAGAAAAATTGTTTTAGGGACTTTTTTTTTTTTCACTTGAAAGTGTTGGCCTTACATCTAGCCTGTCAGTGTGGTGCTTGGCTATAAACTAAAAGGATAAAACAAAAAACAAAAAACACAGCAGCATATTCCAGCCAGTATACTCTTCCAGAAGCATTTTTTTTCATGGATAGTGATCAAGAATCTCTGTTGAGAGGGCGTGTTAATTATTTGGGACCACATCAAGCAGAGTTAATTTAGTCCTTGATGTGAACACTAGTGTTCTAGGAGAAGAAAGGCCTGGGGCAGTGATGTCAGCTATGCGCTACATAATGGATTTGTGAAGAGGAAGCAGATCAGAGTTGTCACTGTTGAGCCTCCTCATCTGAAGGCTTTCAGGGTAGTTTAATGGTAAAATTGTATTAGGGCATGTTAGCTCACATGTGGACAGGAACACCTATGGTATATCTTATTTCTCAGTATGTCTATAAAATAGGAGCTTTTGAGGCAGAGACAGTTTCACTAAACCGTCCCTGGTGTTTAGCAAAAATATTGAAGATGTGATAAATATTATTCAACAGTAAGTTAAACTTACCTTATTTGGAAAATTACACATAGCAAAAATGTGCAAATAACAAAGTAGCATTCACACATACACACATAATATTTTTTTATATATGTGTATATCATGTGCATAAACTGTACATACATTTATACTCACTGGTTTTCATGTGTCTGTTTTGTTTTTTCTTTACCCATGATGAATCTATTAAACTGTTTTTTTTTCCTTCCAGATAAAAACATAAGAAAAAATGTTATAGTCTAAGCACTATAGATAATAAAATTAGAGAAAACAGTTCAAATACAAATTAAACATACAAATGTGAAAGCGTGTTGCTTAAAAGTCACTAAGAATTGAGAGAACAAAGGTTCATATGAGCAGAAATTGTGATGGTGTGCAAGATGGCATAAAGGGAAACATGTCTGGGAGAGAAAGTGCAGGTCCAGCATGATGGAAGTCTGTGAGGTCAGACTTGAACACTTGTGGTTGCTGCTTTGGTGCTGTTGTGGATGTTGGAAACAAATGTGTTTGGCAGGATACTGAAACATATATATAGGCAGAAGATAAAGTTAAGTAGGTTATAGAGAAAGTTCATTAAGTGTACATTTAAAACTTTTGGGATTGCGAACAGAGGTGGAAGGTTTGGATCAAAGAGACTTGAACATGGGAACCTCTATCTACCCAATCACTGGCAGTAATTAAAAAGGCTTTGCTTTGGATCTGTCATCTAAGGAAATTGAGGCCAACTTTGGTTACAAAAGTTTGTAAGTTTAAAGGCCCGTAAAGCAGGCACTAGGTATAGAAACCTGAAATTCTCCAGATGACATTCCAGAGGGATGCCTGGAGGAATGGATGAATGATTATTCCCATTGGGAAGGTAAGAGTCAGTGACCTGTCAAGGCCTCCCAAGAGCAAAGTTTGGCTCAGTAGAATATGATCCTGCCTGATCCAACAACTCGTCAGCATTAGCCAGAGACCAAGGGCACAACTGCCTGTAGGAGACACAGTTTACCTAGCTCTAGAATTTTCACAGGTGAGTGTGAGGTGTGGAAACTGTGAACACAGAGGGGAAAAATCTCTCCCAAGGGAAAGAGGAAGTCCTAAAAGGAGGCACTTTCCCTCCCAGCCATGGATGTTCTTCCAGACTCCAGAAAGAATTGAAACAGCCTGTTCTTCCTAGACTTGGCCAGCATTTCAGCCTTTTGATCTCCCTACAGCATCCCCAGTGTCAGCAGGAAGTAGCCCAAAGGGAATCTACAGCCCTTATTCACTTATTGTTAACAAAAAGCTGGAATGGTGTGCTTCAAGCCCAGGACAAGTAGCTGAATGTTTTCCCAGCATTCCTCAGTCACTACCTGCTGCCTCGTGTGGCTGGCAACATTACTGGCAATCCTCTATCCTGAACTTTCCAGGCACGGGCTTCCCCTCCTCCTCTTTACCATATATTCTGGACATTTTGTTGCTATTATTTTTTTCTCTCTCTCTCTTAACCCCTTGCATGGCAACCAAGAGCTGCTTCCAGTGAACCTAAATTTATATACTTTAACTTACCTTACATGAGAAGCACCATAAGCTCCTCATTTTTTAATTATAGAAAAAGGCAGAAATGGTAGTATTTTGGCAGCCTGCTTCTGGGTTGCCTAGCAACTTATGATGTCATCATGTGTCACAGGCAAGGTAGCCACACCTGGCAGGACTGATAACATTGCTCTGTAAAAGGATCAACCCACCACTTTGTCCTTCTCTTGCTTCTTGCCTTGTCTTGCCCTCTCCCCTTTCTCTGTCGGGGCATCCCCTTTTCCCCCTATCATGTCTTGCTCTTTCCTTTTATCTCTCTCTTCATCTCCATTTAATAAATCTCTTTCATATATATATATGGGAAAGATGTCATCCAGTATCCCACATTACAAGGAAATGGACATCAGAAGAGGGAAAAAAAACAGGCAACAGGACAGGAGTCCAAAACAGAGAGCCGCTGGAAGACTTTACCAAGCAAGGTATCAAAGGAGATGCTGAGACTCATAGCCAAACTTTGGGCAGAGTGCAGGGAATCTTATGAAAGGACACAGGAAGACCTGGAGGGGACAGGAACTCCACAAGGAGAGCAAGAGAATCAAGAAATCTGGGCCCAGGGGTCTTTTCTGAGACAGATACTCCAGTCAAGGACCATGCATGGAGATAACCTAGAACCCCTGCACAGATGTAGCCTATGGCAGCTCAGTGTCCAAATGGATTCCGTAGTAATGGGAACAGGAAGTATCCCTGACACGAACTCAGTGGCTGGCTCTTTGATCACTTCCACCAATGGGGAGCAGTATCACTAGGCCACAGAGGAAAACAATGCAGCCAGTCCTGAGGAGACTTTATAGGCTAGGGTCAAAGGAAGGGGAGGAGGACCTCGCCTATCAGTGAACTTGGAGAATGGTATGGGAGAAGATAAGGGAAGGAGGATGAGATTGGGAGTGAGGGATGGAGGAGCTACAGTGGGGATACAAAGTGAATAAGTTATAATTTAAAAAATATATAAATAAATTTTTAAAAGTGAAAAAAAATCATGTATATTAAAACTACATTTGACAAACTTTTCTATAAAGCAAATCAGGGAAAGGACCATACTCAGGTATTCTGGGAGCTTCCAATTAGATTATTTTATACTTAATTCATTCAAAAATGACTTTCCAAAGTTTGGTATGCTTGGGATTTTTTTAACCCTATGTGTAGGAGATCTGATCATAAGAGAAATATATTTGACACACAGAGGGAAAAATAGATTGTCAGAGGAATAGCCAAACATATGTTTTCAGAAGGAAGGATCACCAGCACTGTTGACTGGTGTTGAAATATCAGGCAAGGTAGGGACTCAAATACTGTTGGAACTATCAGCATTTCAATTGCCATTGACCTTGGCTGGAACATCATGCCCCAAAGGTATGGCAGAAGAAGCTAAATTGTGAATTCTAAATTATGAATGTTTTGTTCTGACAGTTCTGACTCATCACATGTTTGGCAAATTACACCACTTAAATAGCTCAGTGCATTTAATCCAGAAAGCAGGTTTACACTACAACCTCTTAATTAAGTCTCATTGTTTGATTTAGCTTCATAAATATTACTGTTATGTATATACAACATTATATTTTTGCCTTATAAATTAAGCTAAGTATATCATCACAAGCCTGGATAAAGTTCAGAAATGTTGGGCTCTAAGACTCTAGATTAATATGACTCTGTTCTCAAATAGGGATGGAATGTCCTAGAGGAACCCTTCCACAGATACTCCTGAAAATTACATTCTAGCAAGTTCTACCACTCCAGTGTTTCACTTCTTCTCTATGCATTGTTGATATTTATGACGCTAATGAGTGATACATCTCGAATATGAAATGTACTGTACAGAATCAGGTATTGATTATTTACTCCCAGATTGGTTGTAGTATTTTGGGGCATTAGAAAAGACTCCAGGCTGTAGCACATACTTTGTGAAAGCATGCAGCTCAAAAGGTTTATTCCTTGTTTCCAGGGTCATTGTTTCTGCTTCTAGTCAGCTATGCATCAACAGGCTCCATTTCCAGACTCTTCTACAGCCCAAGTAGAGGTGGTCAGACTGTACTGACCTGGTAGAGAACACTCTGACAGAGTGAACTCAAATTATCTTTCCCTCTAAATCTTCCTTTCTAAGGATGTTCCTTTCTGCGTAATTGTCACAGATCCACAAAATCAGCTATCAGCAAAAATTCTTCCTCCAGATAAAGATAACTGCTTAAAGTCAATTGCATTGTATATAGAATTAAGGTTCCCCCATAACTTACAGAGGTATTTTAGTCAGCCAGATTTTTCTCAACAAGTAGAAAATGTACATGCAGGATATGTGACATATAGTTAACATAAGTTACACTCAATATGGTATATCAACATGATTTTATGTGAACATATGTACATAGGTATACAAATAAATAATCATGGATGATAACATACAGAGTATGCTTAACTACTTTGAGCTAAATACTTTGAAGATTGTTACACTGAAGTGTTATTTATTTTTTCTAAATCTGTTTAACATGTGAGAAAAGAATGTGTGGGTTGTCAGTCAGGTAGTTTGATTAACTTGTTTAGGAAAATGAGTTATACTACGTAAGTTTATACATTTAATTCTCTTCACATTGTGGCAGCATTAGTAGTACAAATATGTCCCTGATTTCAATAGTTGTTGCTAATAACAAAATATAAAGTACAAATGACTTCTTTTACCTTGTATGATGTCAACTGAATTGAGATATATATATACATATATATCACAAATATATATATATATATATATATATATATATATTTCGATATGTTCTTTGACATTTTCATACATATATGCAGTATGCCTTGATCATATCTGCCCCCTCCTGTACCTCTACTTCCTCTTTCCAGGAATCTGCAAACCTTCTCTTTCCAACTTTTTTCCTCCTTGTATTCTTGTTATATTTTTGATTAAGTAGTAAGTAATGGTTCATGCATGAGCTTGTTCTGGAATCATACACTGCCATGAGGCACTCATGAAGAAAAATGACTCATACTCTAGACACAACCATGAACAAATTTATATTTATCATCTGCTTGCTATCACTGAATCCATATTCCCAACTGGTCAAATCTCATGAAAATCAGTATACTCATATGTTCAGGATAATGTTAAAACTTAAATATTTATATCTTGTCTACTCAATCGTGTAGTGAGTTTTTCTGCAATGTTCCATAATATTTATTGTGTACTTGCAATCACATTTCAGTCCTTTGTACATATCTAGTTTTTCTCATCTTTCTCTACATTTTGAATTTGCCTTTATTATTGTAATAATTTTTGTTTTTTACTATAAAATATACTTTCATTTTGGCACTAAAGATTTAAACAAGTATTTTGAAAAATCATTCTCTATATAAATTATATACTTATTCTGTTCAATTTTTTAAATTTATTTATAAATTACTGTTTATTCACCTTGTCTCCCAGCTGTAGCCCCCTACTTCATCAACTCCCAATCCCACGTTCCTTCCCTCATCTCCTCCCATGCCCCTTCACAATCTCATTGATAGGGGAGGTCCTCCTCCCCTTTACTCTGACCCTAGCCTATAAGGTCTCATCAGGACTGGCTGCACTGTTTTCCTCTGTGGTTTGGTAAGACTACTCCCACATCAGAGAGAAGTGATAAAAGAGCCAGTCACTGAGTTCATGTCAGAGACACTTCCTGTTCCCCTTACTAGGGTACCCTCTTAGATATTGAGCTGCCATGCACTACATCTGTTGCAGGTGTTCTAGGTTATCACCATGCATGGTCCTTGGTTGGAGTATCAGTCTCAGAAAAGACGCTTGGGCCCAGAAATTTTGTTCTGTTCTATTGGTCTCCTTGAAGAGCTCCTGTCTTCTCCACCTCCCCCTTTTTTTATAAGATTCCCTGCACTCTGCCCAAAGTTTGGCTATGAGTCTCAGCATCTGCTTTGAAACCTTGCTGGGTAGAGTCTTTCAGAGGCCCTCTTTGGGAAGCTCCTGTCCTTTTCCCTGTTTTCTCCCTCTTCCAATGTCCATTCCCTTTGCCTTTCTGGGTGAGTATTTATCACCTTACCCAAGGTCCTCCTTCTTCATTAGCTTCTTAGGTGTACAGATTTTAGTATGTTTATCCTATATTACATGTCTAATATTCACTTATAAGTGAGTATATACTGTGTGTGTTTTTCTCCTTCTGGGATAACTCACTCAGGATCATCTTTTCTAGTTCCCACCATTTGCCTGAAAATTTCATGATTTCCTTGTTTTTGATTGCTGAGTAGTATTCCATTGTGTAAACGTACCACAAATTTCGGTATCCATTCCTCAGTTGAGGGACAACTGAGTTGTTTCCAAGTTCTGGCTATTATGAATAAAGCTGCTACAAACATGGTTGAGCAAATGTCCTTACTTTGTACCTGAGTGTCTTTTGGATATATGCCTAGGCATGGTATAAATGGATCTTGAGGAAACACTATTCCTAATTGTCTGAGAATGCCCCAGATTGATTTCCAAAGTGGTTGTACAAGCTTACATTCCTGCCAGCAATGGAGAAGGGTTCCTCTTTCTCCACATCCTCTCCAGCATGTGTTGTCATTTGAGTTTTTGATCTTAGCCATTCTGATGGGTGTAAGGTAAAATCTCAGGGTTCTTTTGATTTGCATTTCCCTGGTGACTAGGAATGTTGAGCATTTCTTTAAGTGTTTCTGTGCCATTCGATACTCCTCTATCGAGAATTCTCTGTTTAGTTCTGTACCTCATTTTTAAGTTGGATTACTTGATTTATTGCTTTTTAACTTTTTGAGTGCTTTATGTATTCTGGATATTAGCTCTCTGTCAGATATAGGGTTGGTGAAGATACTTTCCCAGTCTGTAGGCTGTTGTTTTGTTCTGATGACAGTGTCGTTTGCTTTGCAGCAGCTTTTCAGTTTCATGAGGTCATATTTATTGATTGTTGATCTTAGAGCCTGTGCTGTTGGTGTTCTGTTCAGGAAGTTGTCTCCTGTGCCAATGAGTTCTAGGGTATTCCCCACTTTTTCTTCTACGATTTAGAGTATCTGGTTTTATGTTGAGGTCTTTGATCCACTTGGACTTTAGTTTTGTGCAGGGTGATAATTATGGATCTATTTTAATTTTTCTGCATGTAGACATCCAGTTGGACCAGCACCATTTTTTGAAGATTCTTTCTTTTTTCCATTATTTGGTTTTAGTTCATTGTCAAAATTCAAATATCTGTAGTTATATAGGTGTATTTCTGGGTCTTCTATTTGATTCCATTGATCCACAGTTCCGTTAATTTTCATTGAAGACTAGCTTTACTCT
This sequence comes from Rhombomys opimus, assembly GCA_010120015.1. Taxonomy (NCBI): domain Eukaryota; kingdom Metazoa; phylum Chordata; class Mammalia; order Rodentia; family Muridae; genus Rhombomys; species Rhombomys opimus. The sequence continues at coordinate 283,042 of REGO01000469.1, read as the reverse complement.
TTGTGGTTGCATCATCCTATACCCCAGGCTGACATAAAATACACTATCCCAATGTGTCACCTTTTTAAGCAGTTGAGATTTTAGCCATATAACACCATCCCTTGTAAGACAGAAGAACACTTAGGTTTTTTTTCTTAAGTTAAAATAATGCTTCACCACAGAGACTGCTAAAGCTTTTCATATTTTCTTTAGTCATTATAAAACAAACAAACTAACAAAAAAACCAACTTCATCTCACTTAGCTACATGATAACTACAGCATCTGAAAGTCCTAAGGGTTTGTTTCTAGTGGTAAACATTCCTCCTGTGAGCCATGCAGTTATTTATCCTATATGCCAAGGCCATTTTTACTTCATGGAAGCAAATGCATTTATGGTATATTTTGAAATAATGAAAGATATAATAATATTATTTCTTCTTGAACAGTGAGATTTCTTATTTCATATATATCAAGCCTAAGAAATCAATGTCATGTTTAGTTTTAAAGGTTAAGACAATTCAAGCTACTTTTTGGCTATGTACAATAAAAACTATTTGTCTGACAAAATGAGAATGAGAAAGTAGAGTCTAGAGGTGTGCTTACCAAGGTTTTCTTGCCCGACCAAGTCCTGTCTCCACATTTCCCCTGTAACCTCATAAGGTTCTCTGGGAAATGGCTCAGGTACTCTGCTCCCTCTATCAAAAGAGGCAAATTCACAACAGGAAAAACTTCTCTGCTGTCTGGCTTAACTTAAATATGTTTTGCTTTTATTCCCTGGAACTTGGTTTCAAAATTCTTGGCAGTTCTATGTGTTCTTTGATGCCAAGAAGTAGGTTTAAAAATATCTGTAATGTCCAGTTTTCTTCACTGTCTTCCATAGGAGAGTTGCCTCTGTTATCTGAATCACTATTTCTGACAGGAGACTTACCTATTCTTACTAAGTTATGAGAGAATTCTGCCACATGGCTAATTTAATTGATGGTGCAAAGTAAATAAACAAGCAAATAGACACAGAAGGATTTTGTTCACTGATTACCATGGTTATCAGTGCTCTCCCAAGAAATCATGGATTAAAAATCTAACACATAATGGCATAGGAAGAGTTAATTAGATCATGGGAAATTGGCCTTCATAAATTATTATAACTACCCTAATGGTAGATTCTCTGTCAGGAGAGTTAGTTGTTTATAAATCGTTGCTTTCTTTTTATTGGCCATGCAGATTCCTTTTCCTGTCTGACTTACAGAAGGAGAAGGTGCAGCAAGATGGCCCTCACAGATTTTGGTTCTCTCTTGCTGAAAATGTGAACACCCACCCTCTCTCTCTGGTTGTTTGGGGTAAGGGGAGGCGGGAAACTGACCTGAATTTACTAGGTAGCTGAAGCTACTGTGACATTGAGGCAAACCTGATTTGGCTTCCTGGGTACTGAGATTACAGTTATGCCCACCTAGCCCACGTCATGTACTCTATTTTGACTTATTAGTAATAACTGATAAATGAATATAGATAGTGCAGAATTTTAGAACTGGAGACTCTTGTTTTCTAGGCTTGTCCTTAACACATGAGCTTAAGTGATCCTTTTTCCACCTTCCTCAAACTTGACATTATTGGGGTGCAACAACTAGCACCGAGGCAAATAAAAAAACTGTACAACACTTAGGAGAGTTTATAAAACTTTGTTAGTTGCAGTTGTTATGAAAATAAATACACATTCTTTTTAATTTCTATTTGTCTTTTCTAAATATCAAAAGGCTACATCAGTATATTGAGTTTCTACATAAACTACTACTTTCTTACCAAAGACTGGTAAGATGGGTTAGTAGGTAAAGTGATTTGTTGCAACCTCAATTTGTTAGTTGTGCTCCATATTTTGGAAAGAGAAAGCTAACTCCTGTCAGTTGTACCCTAGCTTCCACATGTGTGCCATATTGATTTTATACCCATAAACACAGAGAGAAAGACAGAGACATAGACAAAAGTAATAAGATTTAAATACTGTTTTTAACAAATATATAAATAATGAGGAACAATTTATTGCATGTGAGTCTTCGGCTGCATGTAAGCTGTTGATACCATTATTATTTATAGAGCATGTTTATCTCTATATAGAAAACCAGCAATTCTGTATAGGATGTTACTCACAATGTTTTTCCTTTTTCTTTTTTTTTCTTTTTTATTAATTACAGTTTATTCACTTTGCATCCCCCCTGTAGCTCCCTCCTTCCTCCCCTCCCAATCTCACCCACCCTCCCCCTTCTCCACCCATGTCCCTCCCCAAGTCCACTGATGGGGGAGGTTCATCTCTTTACTTCTTATCCTAGTCTATCAGCTCTCATTAGGAGTGGCTGCATTGTCTTCCTCTGTAGCCTGGTAAGGCTGCTCCCCACTCAGGAGGAAGTGATCAAAGAGCAGGCCAATCAGTTCCTATCGGAGATAGTCCCTGTTCCCATTACTATGGAACCCAATTGGACACTGAACTTCCATGGGCTACATCTGTACAGGAGTTCTAGGTTATCTCCATGCATGGTCCTTGTTTGGAGCATCAGTCTCAGAAAAAACCCCTGTGCCCAGATTTTTTGGTTCTGTTACTCTCCTTGTGGAGCATCTGTCCTCTCCAGGTCTTACTGTCTCCCCCTTCTTTCATGAGATTCCCTGCACTCTGCCCAAAGTTTGGCTATAAGTCTCAGCATCTGTTCTGATACCTTGCAGGGTAGAGCCTTTCATAGGCCCTCTGGTTACTCACAAATTTTAACTCATCCCTCAAACCAATTTATAATATAGCTTAAGTATTTGCTATGTATACTGATGTGTGATATTTACTGACATTTTTGATATGTTTACCAGGACCCTTATGTTACTATTTCTTATAACCAAAAAATAGCTACCAAATCTTTATACTTAAGTTTGGCATTATTCACATGGAAATTACTCATTATTAAGTTACAAAATCATATGGTATAATAATAGAGAGCAAATTAAACTAGAAAATAAAAGGAGCACAAATAGGAAACAAGTGGAGGGGCATTTGCTTGTTTTTTTTCTTGGATTTTTTTCTTAATGACCAAACTAACTAGAAATATTTTGTTCAGGAAATGATCAGTGCATAGCAAATTGCTTCAGGAAAAGTAATGAAGCAGATTCTTTTGCTTCTTTGACACACACATATATTACATTTTTAATAATAAAGTGTCATCAAACCTTATCAATTGGTAACTTATTCAATGTAAAATGAAAGAATACTTCTCATGTTATTTGGAGCGATCACTTGTATCATACACCTTCAAAGCATCGTTTTCTTGTTATAAATCAGAAAAGATAACATGCAGCATGATGCACAGTGGTTTTGGTAATTTGTACTATGTAATATCATTTTGGTGAAAAGGATTTATTGTCTGAATAATCTAAAAATCATTTTATTGTAGTAAAAGCAAAATATAATCATAAAATCTAAAAAAAACTATAAAAACAGTATTTCAGTTGTGGAATTATTAACAGTTTTTAAAATTCTATGAAAGTCTATTAAAATGTATGGATAGAAGGAAACAGTCATTATTTCTTATATTTGACTTGATGAAATACTTTTACAGTGACTTGACAAAATTAAGTAATATTTCAGTGGATTGGCATGTTTTTTTGTGTTTTTTTTCAAAATTAATTTACTTACACTTAAAACTTTTGGAAAATAATTGATTTTCAAGTTTTTCTTAATTTCCATATACTGCTCAACTCTCTTTTATGATCAAGTTTAGTAATTGAACAAAATATGTGTAAATGCATTTTACTTATTAAAATTAAGTGAATTCTACTTAGTAAAATTATTTCCTTAGACTTTTTGAGAGTTTTGCCTTAAAAAGTTTTATTAATATTGTAACTAATTTCGTGCAGTGATTAATTCTGTATAAGCTGTTTATGTTTTCTTTCTTGATGCAGCTAATCTTTTTGACTCAAAGCTGCATTGTATGCTATTTATATTACTGAACAGAGAAAAAAGATATAGGGTATTTAAAATGCCTTTGGAATTATTATGTTCTTATTTATATATATTTGCTTCTTTTAGATAAATGTGATATTGAAATGAGTTAAGAAAATAACAAACATCCAACTTTGAATATTTTAACATGTGAAGGACAAATGAGACAGGTTCTAACCTGAGACCACAATGGCTCTTTGGACAATGGAAAGAAGTTTCAGGTCCTCTTTGACTCTGACCACCAAACTTCCAATATACCTCTTTTCCTAACCTGCACTAGCTCAAATGAAGGTCCCATAAACAAAAATAAGATTATGTTTGAGGAATGTTACACTTCAGGGAAATTATTTTGTTATAAATTATAGAAAAGATTCTTTGTTTTTTCTCCACTTTATGTATTTTTAAAAAATGATATTCATATCATTTCTTTGATAATTTCTTATGAAGTATTTTTATTCGTATTAATGTTCCTCTCCAACTCCTCCAAGGTCCACTCCAAACTTTGTTTTTCTGTCTCTCTACTCTGGCTCTTTCTCTCTTTCTTCCTCTCTTTTTCATTTTCTCTGCCTCTCCCTTTCTCCCACTATCTCTCTTCTAAGTCTACAGAGTGAATTCAATTTGTATTGGCCAACTACTGTTGGGTGAAAAGTCTACCCTGCAATGCTGTTAACTTTCTTCCTCATTAATTAATTTATTTATTCATTTTACATCCCTGTCTCAGCCTTCCTCTCCTCCCAGTCCCCACCCTCTTTCCTTTTGCCTCCTTCTCTGTACCAACCTGCCCTGTTCATCAAGTCAAATCATGACTAAGCACATAGTCTTCCACTGAGGCCTGACCAGGAAGCCCAACTAGAGGAAAGAGATCCAAAGCATACCATAGAGTCTCTTGTCAGAGACAGTTCCCACTCCAATTATGAGGGCACCCATTTGAAGTCTAAACTATCCATCAATATATATGTGTAGGGGAGCTAGGTCCAGTCCACACATGCTATTTGGTTGTTGGTTCAGGTGCAGTGAGTCCGCATGGACCTCAGTTAGTTGTCCTGTTGATTTTCTTGTGGCGTTCCTATCCCCTCCAGGACCCTCTTCCTTCCCTCAACTCTTTTTTTTTTCATTTTTTTTTATTTTTATCAGTTACATTTTATTAATTCTGTATCCCAGCCGTGCCCCGAACCCTCATTCCCTCCCAGTCCCTCCTTCCCTCCCTCATCACCACTGTGCCCCTTTCCAAGTCCACTGATAGGGGGGGACCTCCCCCCATTCATCTGATCCGGTTTTATCAGGTATCTTCATTGAGTTCCTGTTAGAAATAGTCCTTGTTCCCCTCACTTTGGGAAACCAATTGGTTACTGAGCTACCACAGGCTACATCTAAGCGGAGGTTCTAGGTTATATCCATACATGGTCCTTGGTTGAATGTCAGTTTCAGAAAAGACCCTGTGCCCAGATATATTTGGTCTTTGTGGAGCTCCTATCCTTCCCCTATCAGACTAACTCCCCTTCTTTCTTATGATTCCCTGTACTCTGCCAAAGGTTTGGTCATGAGTCTTTGCTTTGAAAACACTGCTAGTTAGAGGCTTTCAGATGCGCTCAGTAGACTCCTGTCATGTGTTCAATGCACATCCCATCTGTCTTTCTAAACAAGGATTGATCATCTTACCCCATGTCCGCGCTCTTGATTATCTTTTTTAGGTGTATAGATTTCATTATGTTTATCATATCTTATAGGTCTATATAAGTGAGTATATACCGTGTTTGTCTTTCTCCTTCTGGGATATTTCCCTCAACTCTTTAACAAGACTCCCAAGTTCTGCCTAATGTTTGGCTGTGGTTCTCTATCTGTTTCAATCAGCTACTAGGTGGAGCCTTTCAGAGGAAAGTTATTCTAAGTTCCTGTCTGCAAGGATAGCAGAGTATCATTAATAGGGATTGGCTCTCCTTCATGGGGTAGATATCAAGTTGGACCAGTTATTGTTTGCTCATTACCTCAATTCTGCTCCATCTTTATCCTTGCTCATCTTGTCAGTAGGGTAAATTTTTAGATTAAAGGTTTTGTGGGACAGTTGGTTCTTCCACTGGAAGTTCCACCTGGCTACACTGGGTGGCCACTTCAGGCTTTATACCCTTGCTGCTAGGATTCTCCCCATTGACAAATGAGTGCCTACCCTCTTCCAGGTCTCCAGGATGTCCCAGCAATGACACCGCTATCATCGCTATCATTTTCCCTTCTCTCTCCAAGCCCTCTCACTGCCCACACCCACTCTCCCCACAACTGATCCTTATTATTGTTCTCCTCTCCATCCCCTCTCACACTCAGGTCTCTCTCTTCTGATGGCTACTTTATTTCCTCCACTCCTCCATTGTTGGTAAGAGTGCAAACTTGTTAACCACTTTGGAAATTAATCTGGCACTTTCTCAGAAATTTGGGATTAGTTCTACCTCAAGACCCAACTATACCATTCCTGGACATATACCCAAAAGATGCTCCACCCTACCACAAGGCATTTGCTCAACTATGTTCATAGCAGATATATTCATACTAGCCAAAAACTGCAAATAACCCAGACTTCCCTCAACAGAAGAAAAGAATAAAGAAATGTGGTGGGTTTACACAATGGGATACTTCTCAGCTATTAAAAACAAGTGGATGGAAATAGAATAGATCATCCTGAGTGAGGGAATACAGACCCAGAAAGACAGACATGATATGTACTCACATGTTAGTGGATATTGGCCATATTGTACAGGATAATTATACTGAAATTCAAAGACAAAAAGTAGCTAAGTAACAAGGAGGGCCCAGGGGAGGATGCTGTTATCCTTTTTATTTAATTTTTAATTTTTATAATAATTACATTTTATTCACTTTGTATCTCAGCTGTAGCCCTCTCCTTCATTTCCTCCCAATACCATTCCCCTCTTATCCCCTCCCAAGCCCCTCTCACAGTCTACTGATAGTGGGGGTCCTCCTTCCCTTCCATCTGACCCCAGCCTATCAGGTCTCATCAGAACTGGCTGCATTGTCTTCCTCTGTAGACTGATAAGGCTGCTCCCACATCAAGCGGAGGTGATTAAAGAGCCAGCCACTGAGTTCATGCCAGAGACAGTTCCTGTTCCCCTTACAAGGGAACCCACTTATATACTGAGCTGCCATTGACTACATCTTTTAAGAGGCCTTGTCATTAAGGAAAATGAAATGCCTTGCCCAACAGCTATCAAATGCTGCTAGCATTTCAGCTAAAGGCAGGATGAAGATTTGCCCTACCCTCATCCATCCATTTTTGGTGTTTGTCTGGCTTGAATATGCTCAAGCCGTGTGAGTGTCGACACAATCACTGTATTTGCCTTCATGCATGTACTCTGTTGTATCCAGAAAACATTGTTTTCTTGAAGTCATCCACCACTTCTGATCAGCAATGATTCATTCTGCTCTTCTATAAAGACACCAAGCCTTCTGGGGATGGCACATAGTCCCTCCAGTATGACTCCCTCACATCATCTTTCTTTTCCCAATCATCCTCTTTGTGATTCTATGCTCTAACTTCCATTGTGTGAAAGATTTCCTTCTTCTCACATGATCATTTACAACTCTCCTAACTTTTAAGGTATCCCAAACAAAACACCTATCTGAAGCATAAAAGCAAACATTACCATAGAGAGAGAAAAAATGTCATGTTTGTGTTTCTGTGTCTAGCTTACCTCAGTTAGGATGATTGTTTCTACTTCCATTCATTTACCTTTGAAAGCCACATTTTCCTAACAGCTGAATAATATTACATTTTTAAATAAATCACATTATCCATTCATCAGTTAACAACATCAATGTGGGTGGGATTGGAAGGAATGAAGGAAGGGGCTACAGCTGAAATACAAAGTGAATAAACTGTAATTAATATAACAATAATAAAAATTTAAAAAGAGAAGAAAAAAATTTATTTTTAAATTTCCTGGCTGTTGTGAATTGAGCGGCTACAGGTGTAAGGGTTTGTATAGTAAAACACAAAGTCTTTAAGTATTTGAACAGAATCATTATAAATGAATCATGTGGTATATTTATCCAGCTTTTAGAGCAAACTCCACCCAGATTTTCATAGTGGTAACACAAGTTTACACTGTCACTAGCAATAAATAAGTATTCCCCTTTCACCTTATTCTTCACAAGTATGTTGTTATTTATTTTTTTACTTATTTATTTATTTATTTATACATTTTAACCAATTTGTCTGGGAAAAGGCACTAAGCGATTTCAATAGTGATGGTGAATACATATATGCAATGTTGCTGTGGTATAATTGGATTGTAAGTTAGGTATAGTTTTGGTCTTTTAAGGATTTTCCATACTCATTTCATAAATTCTGAACCAAGCTACACTCCCACCAACAGCGTGTAAGTCTTCCCTTTACCCACCCCCTGTTACCATTTGCTTTTTATATTTGTTGACAATGATTATTATTCTAATATTGCTTAATTGATAGAATTTTAATATAGTTTTATTTTTAATTTTTCTTATTGCCAAGGACATTGAGTATGTTTTTCTGTTTGCTTAGTATTCTAGAATTCATCTTAGGAGAAGTGAATGAGTATATATTGAATAGAATACAGCTCATAGTTAATATGAAGTGAAAGACTGTAGGAAAACTGTCATCACAGAAGAATTACATCAAATATTCTAACAAAAGAAACATATTTCTTATAAAATTCAATGTATTTCTACATCTGTAGAAATATCTCCTTCCAGAAGCATAATAAGAGAATATTTGGCTTCATGATTCAAGAAGAAAGGTATGGGTTTGAAGTGATGCCTCAGCGATTAAGATAATTTGTTGCTCTTGCAGAGGTCCTTAGTTTTCTTTCAAACACCTACATGGCAGTTCATGGTTGATAATTTCAGTTCTAGAATCTAATCTGACTTCCATGAATACAAGTTATGCATGTAACAAACATACATGCATGGATTAAAACACTTCCATACATAAAATATTTCCTAAAAGAAGAATATGAGTTGGTCAGGTTTTGTCCGTCTGTCTGTCTGTCTGTTTGTGAAACTGATACAAGCTAAAAACATTTTGGAAGAGGGACTATCAACTGAGAAAATTTCTCTATGACATTGGTCTATATCGGGCATTTTCTTGATTAATCATTATCAAGAAAATGGGAGGGGCCAGTATGACAACTGTATATGGCGCTAACCACAATCAAGTGGTCCTGAGTTATATAAGAAGCGTGGGAAGCAAGCCAGAAGAAAGCCAGAAAGCAGCATACCTCCATTCCTTCCACTTCAGTTCCAGTTGAAGTTTCCCTCGGTAACGAACTGCCGTGACATGGGAGCAATAAGTAGAAATCAATCTTTTCCTCCACAAATTGCTTTTTTTTAATGATTTGTTTATTATTTATACAGCATGCTCCCTGCATGTGCGCCAGCAGGATAGAATAGGGGGACACCAGATCTCACTATAGATGATTATGAACCACCATGTGGTTGCTGAGAATTGAACTCAGGACCTTTGGAAGAACAGCCAGTGCTCTTAACCTCTGAGCTATCTCTCCAACCCCACAGTTTGCTCTTTGTCTTGTTTTTTTTTTTTTGTAATATAATTTTTATTTTTTATATTAATCATAGGTTATTTACTTTGTATCCCAGCTGTAGCCCTCTCCCTCATTCCTTCCCAATCCCACCTTCCCTCATCTCCTCCCTGCCCCCTCAGAGTCCACTGATAGGGGACCCTAGCTTATCAGGTCTCATCAGGACTGGCTTCGATGTCCTCCTCTGTGGCCTAACAAGGCTACTCCTTCTTTGGGGGTGTGGGGGAAGGACAAAAAGTCTCCTACTGAGTTCATGTCAAAGACAGTCCCTGTTCCCCTTACTTGGGAAACTTGGGTGCTGAGCTGCCATGGGCTACATCTGAACAGGGGTTCTAGGTTATATCCATGCATGGTTCTTGGTTGGAGAATCAGTCTCAGAAAAGACCCCTCTGGCCAAATATATTTGGTCCTTGTGGCACTTCCTTCCACTCCCGGTCTTACTAACTCCCCCTTCTTTCATATGATTCCCTGCACTCTGCCCAAGGTTTAGTTATGAGTGTCAGCATCTGCTTTGAAGCACTGCTAGGGAGAGTCTTTCAGAAGCCTTTTATGGTAGGCTCCTGTCCTGTTTCTTGTTTTCTCCTACTTCCAATATCTGTCCCATTTGTCTTTCTAAGTGAGGATTGATCATCTACCCCAGAACCTCTTCTTGTTTTGCAATAGAAGGCCAATTTGGAAAAAAAATCATGTTTTGAATCATATGAAGAGGATTCAACTGTTGGGAAGTCCTTCAAATTTTGATTAATTTAAGTTTACTCTTCCTACATGTTTTCTGTTTCCCCTTTCAATTGGCATCAGTGGAACTTCAACATCTTTTCCAAAATCACTGCATATTTTATAGATATGTGCTGCTTCAGTGTGCTGTTTTATAAACACACACAGAGGAGATTCTGAAAAAAAATCAGTCAAACAAGTCTACCTTGTGTAAATTCACGTCCTACATATTCCAGTTATTTATATAGTTTCCATTTTCATTTACTAATTTCCATACTTTGAAAGAAAAAAAAATTGCAGTGAATCTCTCTAATCATATGTCAAAGCCTGGTTACCCTGTAACAGCTATGAATCATTTCTTTCCTTGATGGTCTATTATTGTGATCTATGACAGATTATTTAATGAACCTTCACATTTTATATGCCCATAATCAGAGCAACTATATGGCACAGGGGACTCTGCTTTATGAAATCCTTTTAGAAACATAGTCGCAAAAACCTCTGTAAGTAGGGTGTTACCTCAAGGAATGGGCAACTCTAAGTAGATTACTTAGTAGTTCAAGAGTAATGACAAAAAAAGGAGAAACATGAGTAGCAAGAAATAAATGTAATTTTATATGTGAAGAGCTTGGGCTGAAGGAAATTCTTTAAGAGCTTTTAGAGTGTAAGGGAAAATTGGATCAAATTCTCGGGTGAATAAAAACCTGAGAAAAAATGAATGATGATGGTGTGGAAACAGTTACAATAACTGCACGGGACACTGGTTTGCCCTGAAGATTTCTGTTGTTCTTCCACATCTTCATTCGTAGCACTGGTGTGTCTGCCAGTGGAGATTCTCACCTGACATCATTGACACTATCAGAAACAAGCATAATGACACGAGAGGAGCTAAAATCAAAGGCAAAAATTAGTAAAAGATATGAACTGAAACACAAGTTATTACAAGTGGTTGTAGTGGAAAAGTGGTTAAGTAGAAAAGCTGTCATAATATAGCTACTTCAAAACATTTTTATATTAGCAGAATATTAAGTTATTTATATTGTTAAGGTCAGCATTAGAAAAAATGATTTTTGAAGGCACATGGAAGGGCAGTTAAAATGCTAGTTAAAGTTTTAGGGCCAATGAGATTGGTTATTGTCAGTTCCATGTCTGGGGACCTATGTGGGGAAAGGAAAGAACCAATTCTTAGAGTTGCCCTCTGACCTATACATGTGTACACAGAGAGAGAGTGACAGACAGACAGACAGACGGAGACAGAGACAGACACAGGGATAGACAGAGAGAGACAGTGAGATACACAGAGAGAGGCACTTAAATACAGGCACAGACACACACACAGAGAAATGCATACATGCACACACATACATGTAAAGTTTCAAAAATGAGATTAAATAAAGGACATTAAACCTTAAAATCATTATTCAGAAAGCAAGTACTTACTTTTTAAAAATTTAATTCTCACATACTGGCATGTATTCCATATATTTTTGACCTGGCCTGCAGGTCAGTCAATGGAGACTCTAAGAGAGGGGGTGAGAATGGGATGGGACAAGAGACGGGAAGAATGGAGACAAGACAGTATTCTGATCAATTTTCCATTTAATGATCTTTAGGTTACAGCTTATAAGGGATAAGAATGGACAATTCAATTCGGGGGGAGAAACAGGTTTCAGTGAAATTCACAGAGCAGGACATTCTCTAGGAAGTTTTCAAAGCGAGAGCAAAGTTCTCATACACATACCTTGCCAAATCTACACAGTTACTCAAACCTCTAACAATCAAAGAACACTTGTGGTCCAGGGGTGAAAAATCACCATGTCCTGCTAAGCACACTGTGCTTCATGGATTCTAAGCAGGCTAGAATCAAGCAGCCATATTATAGCTCCACACATATTTTAGATACAGTAACACAGAAAGCGTGATCTTAAAGACAATCATAATTTAAAAAAAGTCATTTGTCCTTATTATTGGCCATATTGCTATTTTATGTTATTTCAAATAATGGAATAATAATTATTGTCTATTCAAATAATTTGGAAATTTATAGGCTTAGGTATCTATGGTAACTATAAATATTTTTTCTACTAAATTTGTTATATTGTAAATTATATACTTTAAAATACATGAAAGTTTCTACATCATGTTCATTGAGTTTAAAATTAAGACATAAAGGAAAACATGCAAAAGTCCATAGGACTCTTCAATCTTGGTTTTCTCTCTTTAACATTCAGCTTTTGCTGGAAGTGAAATATGCTAAAACTATATAAATTAAAAAGCTATGTAAATTAATTTTTAGCATAAACTTAAAAATTAGAAATACCTGGTACTAGGGAAGTGTGTGGGCTCTTTGTTCTTGAATGGGCTGTTGAGAGTTGGCACCCTTAATGAGTAGATAGAGCACCTATGTGTTCCTCATTTCCAGATGTAACCTGGAAAATGGACCTAAACCTTCCGTGTACATGACACAAGGAACATATTCTGGGAATATTTGGTCACAGATTTCTGAGAATCCAGACTTACTTCCATCCCTGAGAAGGCTTTATAAAGTAAGGTGATAGGTATACTTGCAATTGTCAAGGTTAAGACATATAGATCACAAATCCATGTCACACTTGACAGGTTAAGATAGAGGGTACAAATGCCAACTGTTCTCTGAACAGAGACAGGACTAAATATTAAACCACAAAGATATAGTTGATGCTAAAAATTATACCTTTCTCTGTCAGCAACATAGACATAGACAACATATCATAGATATATGTGACCTGATTAAATCCTCATTATCTGCCTCTTTATAGATCATCTATTTGGTTTCTCCAGAGCACTCTAAGCAATAAAGACCAAATGCAAAATAATATAGTTCTAATTGAGAAAAACCATATTTCATAAAATGGAAAGGTAGCAGACTGCAGCACAACAATAAGCTTTGATTTTACAATGAAATCATAATGGCCAAGGAAGAACTTTCTTGACTGACCAGAAAGCACAGAGTGCTGTGATGGCAGTAAGATATTTATTATACTGGTGAAAATAGCTATTCCTAGAAGTAACATAAAATGTCCATTTTAAGTAAGATTTTATTAATGGCTTCTCAAAAGGAAATTGCAATGTGTCAGTTTCATAGTTATAAATGGAATCTGAAGAATGATTTAAATTTAATTCAGATAATTTCACCACGTGGCTATATTTTGTGAAAAGATGGCAATGGAATGAATAAGCAACTCAGTGTGCAAGGTGAAGACAATCAAATCAGATTAATACAATATTGCTGTTCCATGAATTAGAATATGAGTATAGTTTTGAAACGAAGAAGGTCTCATTGCGAAGCAATGAGCAAATGAGACAACTGGTTTTATATATCAATTTGATGACATAAAATTTTCTCATGTTCTGGAGTAAAAAAAAATATCTAATGAGAGCCATTTTCAAAATTCTCAGGAGAAGATTAGTTTTTTCCTCACTTTGATACACCATGGATAGCCAAATTATACATTGAGATGCTAATCCTCAAATCTGATAGAAACCAATCTCGTTTAAAAATTAATGTGTTACCTTAGGCTATGAGGTTATTGAATAGTGACAAGAATCTCTGACATAATAAACTTCTAGGAAAGTTATTCACTGAATTTCAAAGAATTATACATTATTTTCTTAATTATGCATTGTCAAATGTCGTTAGTCCAAAAAGACAAAAAGCAATCCTGGCAGATGTATGTTGATTTAATAAATAAACCATGTAAGCAGTAGGCAAGCTTTGAATCAGAGTGAGAAGAGGGGGTATTATTCCTGAACAATTATCACAAATGAGAAAAAGAAAAAAAAAACTAACAGAAAAACTTAGGAGGATATTGTTCTTTTGCCTGTGAATAAAAAGAAAGAAGAAAATAATATTATGATCTTCCAATTACAGGCAACAGGAAGAACAATCAGATATACCAGACAAATTGTGATCTCTTGTCTTCTCAGAAACTCAAAACCATAATGTGATTAAATCTTCTCTTCAGTCAGTTCACAGCCCAGGGAACTAAGTTATTGACAAGTCTTACGAAGTATAGAAATGCAAACAGTTACCAGTTGGATTTTTAAATATTTCTGGTATTTGTTTTTGTTTTTCCTCTTTTACCATTTCTGTGTGTTAGTTAACATTCTAATGACAAAGAAGGAATTAAAATTATAATATAATGTGTAACAGTTCTGGAATCTTGTGTATGATAATTATGAATTACCATTGACATAGATTTATTACATTATTATCACAGAAAAGACAAATCTATTCAGATCATAACGTTTATGGATAAATGGATTTTTAGAATAAATTATGAACATTTTTCTTGTGTTACACATCAAGTTAGGAAGTATGAGATAGACTGAGACAGGTGTGAGAATGACCATATAAAGACTGGGCAACTGGCTACATCCTTATAAACAAGAAAGTTTACAAATATTAGAGCAAGTATTTTCTTCCATTTGACAATTTTTAAAGACAGGAACAAATATTAAAAAGACCCTGAACTCAGGTCCTTCCAAGACTGGTTAAGGACACATCTCAAAATGAATGTTTGGAAATGTATAAAGAAAGAGAACAGTGAAAGGATCTTTGCTGAATATATTGATATTAAAATTACTTGTATTTTACATTTGTTTGGAAAGCTTCAACAGAACAGCTAGTAAAATATTTAGAGCACAGGGTCAGAAATTAAAAGGTAAATAGTATTTAACTCCGTCTAGAAAAGAATTTAAGGACTTCACATGAAGTCCTATGAAGCAAGTTCATGTCTACCTTACATGCAGCAAGAGATGGCCACCGACAATGGCTTGTCAGGAGAACGGGGTATCCAAAATGCATTAATGTTCAAACACAAATCACCAAAGTCTCAGCACATGGAATTTTTGTATGGTAAGAAAGGCTCATTATAGTTCCCCGGAGGAGTAAGTACATTCTTCCATTTCATAATTCAGACATCATGGAGGAGCATCATGGACAAGTTTTCAGTTGTCAGGAGATTTCCTGACCCATGTATTAACAATTCTGCCCAATAGTCAGAATCTATTACATCAATGTTTTTACTTCACCCCATGTGTATCTCTCTGTACACTACTAAGATCTCCACCTACTAAATGCAAATCATGATTGTCAAGTCTGACTTTGACTCCTGTCTTCATGTAAAGTGATGGCTATATTTTTGGATATGGCTATTTTTTTAACCCTGTTTGTTCTATTGTTTACTATTCTCTGTGTGTCCTGAAGAGGAGCAGATAATTTTCTTTCTAAATATGTAGGTCTCCTAAGAAAAGAGAGCTACATCTGTACTTAGATCCCTTGGGCTATATGGAATGCCAAAATTATCTCTCAGACATGAGTGAGTGTACTGCATGTGAAACTACATAAAATATTGATATGATCCAAATTAATTGTATACATAACACAGAATGTATTCAAATTTTTATCTTTTTGGACTAAATATGAACTTGAAAATTTTTCTCACAGTTATACTGCATATTATAATATTGATTTTGACTAGTAGAATTTAGGCACACTGAACATTCAATATTTCTGAGCTTAATCCAGTTCATACCATACATCAAATTTTTTATTCATTGAGCAGAAAGCAGGAAGCCTACTATTTCTACCCAACAGCCACAGCCAGCAGTGGGTCTGATTTCACATAGTCAGTGGAATAAAATCTGGCTGGCATCAATCAGACTGTCAGTAGAATGGGAAATAAAATTTGCTGTGCTAACTGAATGGTGATCTTACATTCTTCAATATAATAAATATGATAATGGGCAGGAATTTTGCTAAAAATATAACAATGGAGAGATATTTTGATGAGAATAACAGTAAACAGATAAATGAACAAATGGATTTTTTTCAGCTTTGTTGCTAATATTAAAGACAATTTTTCCTGTGAATTGTCTCTGCATTGGTGACTGAACAGTGAAGAGCAAATTCTAGTTACATGTTGGCAAGGAGAGGATATAAATATCAAACTGCCATGAACATTGGCAAAGGCTCAGGGGTCCATCCTGAATTGAAGGATTATCCAATACACTTTTATAGAATGGAATAAATCCTAGCCCAGTACTTTCCACTCAATAGCTGAAAAAATCTAGAGAGCAAGTCCAACAATTTATATTACCAACAGCCAGCTCAGACTACTTTCTAAAACCATTAGAAAGCAGAGATAGAGAAAAACACAGACACCCGTTACTGTCTTGAAAATTATAGACACCCGTTACTGTCTTGAAAATTATGAACCCTGAGGACTAAGTGCAAGTGCCATGAGTGGGGCATGAGAAAAGACAGTGAGGAATAAAATTCGGAACACCCAGCAATGGTAAAAGAAAAAGAATATAAAAAACTCTCAAACAAAAGTAACCATAGCAGGGAGAATAGACTACATGTTGTATGGGGAAAATGGGTGCAGTGATACGGAAAGGTTAAAGTCTAATGGGTGGGTCCAGGCTGATAAACGCAAAGGTTTCCACCTTTGGAATAGATTGAGGATTCATTAAGAAGTCTTTATCAGACCTACTACCTGGTAAGTTATCTGAAATACAATTACAAATAAAAGCACCTGAATAATGGTACTGTGGGTCGGTGGAAAACACCGCACACAGAATTTGTTAAATTAAAACGGGGACATGTCACTAAAGTTTATTGGTCACAGTCTTGAAGCTCTATAAATCAACATAGGCTATTGTTATCTCCCCTGGTTACACACCACGATTATATCATTAGACCCTATTGCTGCATATACCATATAATTTGGCCATAGGATGTAGAGAAACAAGAATCAATCTTGAACTGAGCAAAAACTAACTTTAACTCTTTTCTCAATCTCTGTCTCTCTTTTCTCTCTTTCTCCCTTCCTCTCTCCCTACTTTTCTCTCTTTCTCACTCTGTTTCTTGACACCCAGTGCGTGTGGTGTGTGTGTGTGTGTGTGTGTGTGTGTGTGTGTGTGTGTGTCCTACCATTGTACTAGAAGATGCAATGAAAAAGGGGTATCATTGATTGTACACAGTACTGGAACCTGCATGCTATTGCAGAGGACTCTTGTTTATTCTGTTTATATACTTCTGGGTGTGAAGCTAAGCATTGGATCGCAGTCACTCAGGTATGATTATCCCCCCTCAGCACAAAACTGTTCAAAACTCCTTAGGTAGGGGTGGCCTCCTGTCTACTTCTTTGCATTCCATGTTGGAATGTTGACTGGTTTAGCTACTGTTAGTACATGTGTGGTGTTCCTGACATAACCAGGCAACACTGCTTTGTCTTAGCCTCACAAGCTAAGACTTTCAATATTTCTATGTCTCTTCTACAAGATAACTTGAGTCTTACAACAGTTGTAGGATATGTGAGTGCATGTATGTGCACACGGGTGCGTGTGCATGTGGGGGTGGGGTGGGGGGTTGATATGCTGAATGCTCTACAGTCATTTGTTCTCTTCACTTTGACCAGTTGTGAGTTATTGCTTTATACACTATCCAAAGAAAAAATAATCATCGCTGATTAGTTAAAAAACTTGATAATTTTTAATTACAGCATTACTTTATATACTATTATACATTACTTTATAGGTATACATATAGGATATGATAGATTTGTAGTATTAAATGTGTGTTTCCTTTTAATTGTGAAATATACTCAGAATGTGGTTGGTAATCTTCATGCCATTCATGCCACTATTTCACCCATGAGGATTTGCTTCCATGACAGTCATAATTGCATCTCACAGAGTTCAAAGCTAGGTAAGTCTATTGATGGATATTTCTCCCAAAGCCTGCAGAGTACCTGCAAGTTCTATGAGAGGTAGACATCAGGAAAGAGGTTTCTTGGGCAGAAGAGAATTTATTTGTTCTATACCTATACATGTGATCTTTTCACCAATGAGGGCTTTTCATCAAGGTCAAGCAAGAGTAATGAAAATATACTGTATTTTCCAGGGGTCTTGAGGACACTTCTGGTCAAGAAATCAAGCAAAGGCCTCTCACACCAGATATTCACTCTGACTATTGATTCGACAACCTTTGGCTTCTGAGATTAACATGAGCTTCTGTGTCTGATAACTCCAGTGACATGTATTCATAGACACACATATGCATACATATACTACATATACATATACGTGTGAATCTTATCAAACAGTAGATTTTTCATGCACACTTATTTTTAGGTTTCCCTCCCCATCCTCCTCCTTTGCTTTACCCTCCTATTCTTTTTTCTACTTAAGCCTTTCTCTTTAACTTACCTGCTTCTACTGAATTATAATTCAAGTTTTTCTTAGCTTTTAATTTCTTCAGTTTCAATTTCTCCCTTCTAGTCTATACACATTTATTGCAATCAACTTTATTCTCAGAGTTATTCTTACTATATCTTGTTGTTCTACTTGTTTGTTTTTTTATATTGTGTTTGTTTCCTATTGTCTAAAAATATTTTAAACACTTTCATTTAATTTCTTCTTAGAAACATTTGTTATCAAGTAATTTGTCATTTATTTTCATGAATTTATAGATTTAAGTATATTAGGTAGTCTGTCTGTACTAGGTGCTCTGCCTGGGTGAAGAATGTGCAGTTGATAATGTGAATTGAACAGCTCTTGAGTGGTCCATTGTCTGTTAGGCTTTGTGTTTGTTGGCTTGAATAAAAGTGATCCCCTTAGTAGGGAACCCTGAAACTTGATAGGCTAGGGTCAGGTAGCAGGGCAGGAAGACCTCCCATATAGGTGGACTAGGGG
Source organism: Rhombomys opimus (assembly GCA_010120015.1). NCBI lineage: Eukaryota > Metazoa > Chordata > Mammalia > Rodentia > Muridae > Rhombomys > Rhombomys opimus. Next base: position 264,057 of record REGO01000469.1, on the reverse strand, counting down.
AGGGGCACAGGAGGAGAAGAGGGAGGAGGGAGAGATTGGGAGGAGATGAAGGTGGGGAACACTGTGGGATAAAAAGTGAAGAAATTATAGTAAATTATAAATAAAAATTTTTAAAAAGAAACAAGCTATGGGCAGGTGGCAGTAGTGGAGAACTCCCCCTTTCAGTGGACTAGGGGAAGGGAATGAGGGGAAGAGGGAGGGAGGGTGATAATGAGGGAGTTACTGGAGGGGCCTCCAATCTGGATATATAATGAATAAATTGTGAAGAAAAAATAAATAAAAATTAAAACACACACATAAAGTGGTCCCCACAGTCCCATAGAAAGTGGTACTATTCAGGTGTGTTCTGGTTGGGGTGGTTGTTGCTTTATTAAAAGGGATGTGTCACTGGGGGCAGGCTTTAAGGTTTCAGAAGCTCAAACCAGGCAGAGTGTGGCATTCCCTTCTGCTGACTCTCAGCTGCCTTTCCAGTACCATGTTTGCCTGCATGCTGCCATGTTTCCCACCAAGATGATACTGGACTAAACCTCTGAAACTCTAAGCCAGACCCAATCAGGTCTTTTCCTTTCTAAAAGTTGCTGTGGTCATGGTGCCTCTTCACAGCATTAAAACCCTAACTAAGACAGCCTCATCTGGTTTTGAAGAAAGTTTAATTCTGATATTTATTTTCTATTTGGATGGTTCGCCTATTGCTAAGACTAGGGAAATAGATTCTTTGCATTAATCATTAGTACTGGCATTTCAAAGTAAGCAAAATAGATCTCCTCAAAATCTATAATTTAAATAGATACTTTGAGTTAGTGTCTCTGCCTGAGTCCTTTGACTATATTGCTTGTGAGTACTTTCTGAAATTAGAAATATCAAGCATAAAAATTGTGACTGATGATAAAAATCATTCTTCTCTTGCCTGATGCGTCTAAAACAAAAAGAGGGAACTGTAGAGAGCTGCATAATGCCACGCCTTAAAGATGGAGCTGGTTTCCACATCCCACCTTCCGATGGTGAGTGCTCTCTGTCACAAACAACTCCATATTTGGCTAAGGCTGAGGATCTGGCTTGCTTCCCTGTATGTGGACCTATCTGCATTGCCCATGTGGCACGCTGGGGTTGGCTACCCAGAGGCTATTTAAGCTGGCTTTCCCCAGGGTCAGAAGATTGTTCAAGGTTCCTGAATAAACTGCACTGAGAAGAAAAAAAAATTACATTCTTCTCAATATATTTTTGATTTATAGGAAACAAAATAATTGAGTAAATTAATAGTAATGCTATAGTAACACCATTGCTTAACTGTCTCTCTCTTCCTTCTTTCTGTCTTTCCTCCATTCTTCCTCCCTTTAGTTGTGACCAGTAATATTGTATCAACACATGATGTCAAGTGGTATTCATTCCTGGGTGTGAAAAGGATTTGACACACTTTAAAGTGCTGTTTTGAAGCTTTTAGCAATGTGATGGCAAGATGCTGAAGGAGGAAAGCTTTTGCTAGTCTTTTTCTCTAGTTTATTTTCACTTAGGGTTATATGATATGTGCATGAGTCTCGGTGTCAGACGCATCTTAATCGTAACACAATGAGATGGGTTTAATATTATTTTCTTTGCAATGTCAGTTAGATTTGACAGACATAGATTCAATGGGTTCATCTGCTGGGAAATAAACTACTCTTATTGAGAACATTGTGAAAATAATATATAATGCTGTATGCAAAGCAAAACAAAAAATTATTTGTCAACCTTTACAAAAACAATGAGAAGGTATTCTCTGATAGTCAGTGTGAAAACCTGGACTAAATTGAGAAGATAAAGCCCAGTGAAGTGTGCAGCTCCTAGGGTAGGTCTCAGTCTTCTACAAGGATGCCTGTGTATGGCTGGTGGACACACTACTAAATAGGGCTACTCAGAGAATCCTGGGCTCCTTACAGGGTGTCGATAAATTTTCCAAATGAGTAGCAGGTTTTCCTCTCCAGGGATCAGGTGGCCTAGAGATTATTTTCTTTGTGAGCTTCTTATTTTTTCAAAATGTCACCTTTTGTATGAACCTAAAAGAAGATGAACAGAAATTTGGCCTGTGAATGTCTTTGAAAATTTAAGAGCAGTTACGGTGTTTTAGTTTCTAGGAAAACAATTGATCCCCAAGGTTTGTTTATTATTATTTTTCTATTGTTTCTTAGTTATGTATTTGAATGAAATAAAAACAACCTAAGAGTAAATATTTTTATTATTAATTTTTATTTTTATACTAATCACAGGCTATTTACTTTGTATCTCAACAACAGCTCCCTTCTTCATTCCCTCCCAATCCCATCCTCCCTCATCTCCTCCCTGCCTCTTTCCAAGTCCACTGCTAGGAGAGGTCCTCCTCCCCTTCCATATGACCCTAGCTTATCAAGTATCTTCAGGACTGGCTGCCATGTCCTCTTCTGTGGCCTAGCACGACTCTTCCCTCCTCGGGGCAGAGGGGGGTGGGAGGTAAAGGAGCCAGTCATTTAGTTCATGTCAGAAATGGAAGAGAAAATATTTATAAAACAACAATTTACTTTTTGAAAGTAAAATATAATCACATCATTTTCCATTTCCTCCATAAAAGCACCCCATAAACCCTTAATCCTTATTCTCTCTAAAATTAATTTATATTCCTAAGTACATAAAAAGAATTTTCTCAGTCTATATAACATTTCTATATACGATTTAGCACTCATCAATTGGTACTAGATAACTAACGGGATGTGGGGACGGCGTGTGTTCTTCCCTATGAAAGTCTGTTTTCTAACAATTACCTGTAGTTCTTTTTCTAGGGTTGGGACATTGTATGAGTTTTCTCTTCCATGTTACCATGTTTATTGGTGTCATCTTTAAACAGATCTTCATTTCAATTGCATTAATAATAACACAGAGTATCTAAAACTTACCAGTATCACACTAAGAAAATTAAATTAAAGTACTTCCCCTTAGGGTAATTTTATCAAGAGTTAACCCAGATTTGAATTTTCTGTTTTTCTCTTCCTGTATCTTCCATTGTCTCCTGTCTATATGACTGTTGTATAACTTGAATCTGTGCCTGGATGGATGTTGTCTTCTGAATATGTCCATCCCTACATCCTTATCTATCTATCTATCTATCTATCTATCTATCTATCTATCTATCTATCTATCTGTGTCTGTCTGTCTGTCTGTCTGACTGTCTGTCTGTCTGTCTATCTCTGTCTCTATGTCTCATCTGTGTGTGTGTATATGTGTCTGTGTGTGAATAAGTCTTTGCTCTATAGTTTTTGAATAGCACTGGAAGCATCAAATGAAAAAAGAAGCATGGAATGATAAAAAAAAATGAAGGATAGAAACATCACAAAAATATTTGACTGGGTTTTACAGGAAATGAAATTTTACCGATTCCACCTAACTCCAGCTGACCCAGATAACAAACAAACAAACAAAGAAACAAACAAGAAAACAAGCAACACCTGAATGCTACTTTCAACTCTTATGGAAAATATTCATTTTATAGAGTTGTTTCTATTCAATTTGTTGCTTTCATTAAACAATTATTATAGCTCACATACATTGCACTCTGGGTCAAGGGCATGGAAACACACATAATTTAAGATTACAGCTATGGATTAGCATAGGCTCTAAAAATTGATTACATGGCAAATCCAAGGGAGGTAAGGCTGATTTTTATTTTGTTCACTTACAGGCAGATTAAACAACAAACTGGTTGAGTACACAGTAGGACATAGTCTTAAGTAAGTGACCACAAGGTATACTATTAAATCAGCCTGGAGGCCCTACCAAAGTTTTATTGTTTTAGATTGATATATATTTTTATAGTGATGTGTCAGCACTCACAGAGGTAAGTGTCACTCACCCCTCAGCAGTGAAACCTCGCTTTGCAACAGATGCAGACCACTATACAAAGCCACAATCAATCAGCATTCAGAGAACAAGTGATCATGTGGTATCTAGTTCAAATGCATATAGCTACAACATAGCTCCTGCACCTAAGATTAAGGGCATATTTTGGGAGAGAAGGCAGAAAGTTTACAAGAACAAGAGTACTGGAAAGTCTTCTGTGAGAGAGACTTTCCAATACTTTTTATTATATTATCTATTTGACAAATTCCCATGTACACAGTAAATTTGGCTTCCATTTTCCTCAACATCTCTGATCTTCTTTGTATCCTTACCAACCATCCTTTGTCACTCCCAGTGTCTTTGGTTGATTTAGGACTGGGTTTTATTTTGGGAGCCATTTAATAAAACAAGGGTTATCTGTATGATCACTAAATGGGGATTTTAGTGGTGTCTATGTTGTGCATATATAGACTATGTGCTCAATTATATTACAGACCAAATATGTAATACAAGATTATGTGTAAAACAAATTGACATTGCATTCGATGGGGTTTTTGATCATATGTGTACACATATATTGGATAAATTTTCTGATATACACAAATATGAGTTTCAAACAATGATATGGCCATTTCTTTTTCCCGATGAATTGGGTTACGAACTTCTGAAAACAGAAATGCAAAAGGAATTATATGATTGAAAACATATGAGTAACCCAAAAATTCAACCAGAGAACTATTTCAGCTCATAAACATCTTCAGAAAAGTGGCTAGATACAAATTTGACACACACACAGAAGTAACCCTCCTGTATACAAACAACAAAAGGCTGAGAAAGAAATTAAGGGAGCTACACCCTTGACAGTAGCCACTAATAACATAAAGTACCTTGGTGTGACTCTAACAAGCAAGTGATAGACCTGATTGAAAAAAAAATTCAAGTCTCTAAAGAAAGAAAATGAAGAAAACATCAGAAGATGGAAAGATCTCCCATGCTCATGGATCAGAAGGATTACATATTGAAAAAGGGCATCCTGTAGATTGCCAAAAGCAAATCAGATTAAATACAATTCCCATCAAAATACCAACACAATTCTTTACAGAACTTCAAAGAACAATTCTCAATTTCATATGGAAAAACAAAAAACCCAGAATTGCTAAAACAATCCAATACAAGAATACATCATCTGGCAGTATCTCCATCCCTGATCTCAAGTTGTACTACACAGCAATAGTAATAAAAACTGTATGGTACTGGCATAGAAACAGAATGGTGGATCAATGGACTCAAATAAAGAAAAAGTAACAAATGTACACAACTACAGATACTTGAATTTTGAGAAAGAAACCAAATCCATACAGTGGAAAAAAGATAGCATCTTCAAAAAATGTTGCTGGTCTAACTGGATGTCTACATGTAGAAAAATGAAAATAGATCCAGACTTATCACCCTGCACAAAACTAAAGTCCAAGTGGATCAAATACCTCAACATAAAATCAGACACACTAATTCTTTTAGAAGTAAAAGCAGGGAAGAGCCTTGAACTCATTGGCACAGGAAACAACTTCCTGAACAGAACAAAAACTGCACAGACTCCACGATCAACAATCAATAAATGAAACCTCATGAAACTGAAAAGCTTCTGTAAAGCAAAGGACACTGTCATGAAAACAATATGACAGCCTACAGACTTGGAAATGATTTTCACCTATATCAGACAGACAGCTAATATCTTGAGTTCTTACTCAAGAAGTTAAATAGCAACAAATTAAGTAATCCAATTAAAAATGGGGTAGAGAGCTAAACAGAGAATTCTCCTTAGAGGAATAAAAAATGGCAGAGAAACACTTAAAGAAATGCTCAATGTCCTTAGCCATCAGAGAGATGCAAATCAAAACGACCCTGAGATTTCACCTTACACCCATAAGAATGGCTAAGATCAAAATTTCAAATGACAACACATGCTGGAGAGGTTGTGGAGATAGGGGAACCTTCCTACATTGCTGGTGGCAATGTAAACCTGTACAACTAATTTGGAAATCAATCTAGGGCTTTCTCACACAATTAGGAATAGTGCTTCCTCAAGACCCAGCTATACCACTCCTAGGCATATATCAAAAATATGCTTAAGTACAGAACAAGGACATTTGCTGAACCATGTTTGTAGATGCTTTATTAGTAAGAGCCAGAATCTGGAAACAATACAGGCATCCCTCAACTGAGGAATGGATACAGAAATTGTGATACTTTCACACAATGGAATACTACTCAGCAAAAAAAAAAAAAGGAAATCATGAAACTTGCAGGCAAGTGGTGGGATCTACAAAAGATCTTCCTGAGTCAAGTATCTCAGAAGCAGAAAGACACACATTGTATATGCACACTTATAAGTGGATATCAGACATACAATACAGGATAAACATACTAAAATCTATTCACTTAAAGAAGCTAAGTAAGAAGGAGGATCCTAGGTAAAGTGGCCAATCCTCTCTCAGAAAGGCAAACTGGAATGAAATAGGAAGAGGGAGAAAACAGGCAATAGGACAAGAGCCTAGCACAGAGAGCCTTTGAAAGGCTCTACCCAGCATCAAAGCAGATGCTGAGACTCATAGCTAAACTTTAGGCAGAGTGCAGGGAATCTTATGAAAGAAAGGGGAGATAGAAAGACCTGGAGGGGACAGGAGCTCCACAAGGAGAGCAACAGAATCAAAATTCTGGGCACAAGGTTCTTATCTGAGACTGATACTCCAACCAAGGGCGATGCATGGAGATAACCAAGAGCCCCTGCACAGATGGAGACCATGGCAGCTCAGTCTCTAAGTGGGTACCCTAGTAATGTGAACAGGGACTGTCTGTAATGACTTCCGTGGCTGGCTCTTTAATTACCTATCCCTCATAGGGGAGCAGTATCACGAGGCCACAGAGGAAGACAAAAAAGGCAGTCCTAATGAGACCTGATAGGCTAGGGTTAGAAGGAGGGGGAGGAGGAACTCCCCTATCAGTGAACTTGGGGAGGAGCATGAGAGGAGATGAGGGAGGAAGGGTGAGATTGGGAGGGGATGAATGAGAGGACTATAGCTGGGATACAAAGTAAATAAACTGTAATTCATAAAAATAAAATAAAATAAATATTTAAAGAAGTCAAAAAGTAACAAATCAAGTAATTCAATTAATTCACTTAAGGTACCTGAATGTACCTTAAGTGAATAATGGATGCAGAAATTGTGATACTGTTACACAATGGAATACTACACAGCAATTTAAAACAAAGAAATCATGAAATTTGCAGGCAAAATAGTGGGAACTAAAGATCATCCTGAGTGAGGTAGCCTAGAAGCAGAAAGACACATATTGTCCATACTCACCTATAAGTGGATATTGGACATATAATATAGGATAAACATATTAAATTCTGTAGTCCTAAAGAAGTTAAACAACAAAGAAGACCCTAGGGAAGAGGCTAGAATCTCACTCAGAAGGACAAACAGGATAAACATCAGAAGTAGAACACAAGGAACAGGACAGGAACCTTCCACAAGGGCTATCGGAAAGACTCAACCCATCAGGGTATTAAAGAAGATACTGAGACTCATAGACAAACTTATGGGAAAAAAGGGAGATAGAAAAATCTAGAGGGGACAGGAACTCCACAAGGAAACCAACAGAGCCAAAAACAAAACAAACCAAACAAAACAAAACCTTGCCTCGGGCCTGCAGAGATGGAGGACCATGCATGGAAAGGATCTATAATCCCTGCTCAGTTTCCAAGTGGGTACCTTACTAAGGGGAGGGGCAGTTTCTGTCTCTGACATGAACTCAGTGGCCTGCTCTTTTATTACCTCCTCCTAGGTGGGTGCAGCCTTGCCAGGCCACAAAGGAAGACAATGCTGCCAGTGATGAGACCTGATAGGCTAGAGTCAGATAGAAAGAGGTCCTCCCCTCTCAGTGGACTAGGGAAGGGGTGTAAGGGGAGAAGAGTGAGGGTGGCTTGGACTAGGAAGAGATGGAGGAGGCTACAGCACGGATACAAGGTGAATAAATTGCAATACATATGTTTGTTAGACTGCAATAACAATCAACAGCAATATTAGCCTCATATAATTAACCAAGTCTAAGACAAAATATAGTGTGTATTTAGAGCTAATGATTATTTTTTCAGAAGCCAGTATTCTTTCTGAACATGGTGTTGTATACTTGTCAGTCCTAGCAAGACAATGATGAGTTTCAAGCCAGAATTGGCCACAAATTAAGACCCAGTGATACCTGATAAAACAGGATCAGATGAATGGGGGGAGGTCCCCCCCTATCAGTGGACTTGGAAAGGGGCACAGTAGTGATGAGTGAGGGAGGGAGGGACTGGGAGGGAATGAGGGTTCGGGGCACGGCTGGGATACAGAATTAATAAAATGTAACTGATAAAAAAAAAAAGAAAGCCAAACAAAAATGCTGAAATCTGTTAAAGATAAATAAAAATTGGCTAGCTATCTAGCTAGATGATAGATTGAAAAATAGATAGATAAAGTATTCCTCATCTCTAAGTAAAAAAAAAAATGAGTAATGAAAGCATTACAGTTCTAAAAGACACTATATGACTGTCTAAAACCAGGCAAAAACCAATAAATTTCCAGCCTTCTATAAATTGTGCCTTTGCAAACACACAGTTTTTGTTTTGACATTGTATTTCCACAGATTACTTGGTTTAAGTTTTTCCTCCCCAGATGGGAATTTCAATTAAAAGAAAAGTAAAACAAATTTATTTGGATACAGAATTGGAACAGTCTAATTCAATCTTTCATTAAAAATTGTTTAACTTTTAACTTTAAATCACAGGGTTAAAACATTCATGATTGGGGGCTAGAGAGATGGCTCAGAGATTAAGAGCACTAAATGTTCTTCCAAACATTCAGAGTTCAATTCCCAGCAACCACATGGTGGATCATAATCATCTGCAATGAGATCTGTTGCCCTCTTCTGGCAGGCAGAATACTGTATAAATAATAAATAAATAAATCTTTAAAAAAAACATTCATGATTAAAATATCATTTACAAATACTTTTAAACAATCTATACACATGCATACAAATTTATGATAATAAATGCATTTGTGTAAATGTACTTGTATTTTTGCATGATAATATTTAAAGCAGGTGAAATCTGAAAATAATTTGAACAGTCACTATTTTTTGCCTTTCATTCTTAGTTGAGAAAATTCCATAAAATATATATTCATAATGCTTTTTTTCTTCTCCAAATTATTCCAGGTCCTCTTCACTTGCCCAAGTTTGCATGTTCACGCCCTTTCTCTCTTTCTTTCTTAAACAAAAGAAATCCACACAGGAGAGAAAACAGAAAAGTAAAGTACTTTTCCCAGGATGAAAAATGAACTAATTCTAGATGCAATGGCCTACTTCTATATTTGATTAACATATTGATAGATCTTCTACTGGAGATCAGTGTGACATATTTAGACTTCCATAAAATGACATTCATTATCTGGAAATATCTTGCCTCCATTCTATCCATCTCTTACTGCCAAAACCCCTTTTTGCAGTTTCTAGAAACCACCATTTAACTTTTATTCCAATGCTCTTTCTCTTACTTCTTTAGAATCATAATTCATTTTATTACTACTATTAGTATGCCATTAACTTGTACATATAGAAGGAAGTATGCAGTGCTTTCTTTAATTTTCTTCGTAAGAAGGTATTCTGATCCACACATTTAATAGAAAGCATACATTTTTCCTTGTTGTTGTGTGATGTTCTTACATTCATGTAGCTGACACTTTTTTATTTTTCTCTGACAGTGGATGTATGATGAACCATGGCTTGGATGTTGTGCATAGTGAATGTCTTAATCATAGTTCCATTTTTATGACGAGACACCACAACCACTACAACTCTTGCAAAATAAATTATTTAATCGGAACTTGATTGTTTCAGAGGTTTAGTCCCTTATCACCATGGCAACATGCATGGTGGTGTGCATGCAGATATTGTTCTGGAAAAGGATCTGAGAGTTCTACATCCAGATCAACGGGCAGCAGGAAGAGAGAGAGATACTGCTCCTGGCTTGAGTATCTGCAACCTCAACGCCAACCCCAAGTGACACACTTTCTCCAACAAGGCCACATATCAACAAGGCTTCATTTCTTAATACTTTTTAATAGCATCACTCTCTATGAGATTATCTGGGCCACTTTTCTTCATGTCATTCACAATGAAGTGATGAACAAGAGTGTCATGATACATCTCTCTTTGGTGAATTCATTTTCATTGGATGTATGCACAAGTATTAGGTATATACATTTTATTGTGTTTAAATTATAGCAACACCCGTGTTTCTCACAATACTAATATTACTTTGTGTTTCTTTTTGTCATCTATCATTTACCATTTCTGTGTGCACTTAATGTGTGTGTGTATGAATGTAGGTGTGCTGGTCCTTTTGATGTGTATGGAGGTCAGATGGCAACTTGTACTAGTGACTGTTTTCCTTCCATTATAGATTCCCAGGATGTAATTTATTTATTGAATTGCATACCTAAATCTGAGTTTAGATTTTAAAGCATACAAATTTCTTTTTTTTTTTTTCGCTAATTCTGGACAGGAGCTGCTGTTATCATCATCATTATTATTATTATTATTATTATTATTATTATTATTAGATTGTTTTTGTTTGTTTGGGGAGGGAGGGTATTTATTCTATTTTGTAAATTTCAGTTTACTTACTTTCATCCCAAGGGTGCCTCTTCCCTCTTCCTCACAGTCCATTTCCTTCCCCCTTCTGCTCTCCCTTTCCCCCCAGAGAAGAGGAGCCTCCTTCCTCTAATATAAGTCCTCCCCAGAACATCAAGTCATATCAGGACCAAGCATGTCTTCATTTCCTGAGGCGAGGCAAAACAGTCCCGCCAGGGAGAAATGATAGAAATGCAGGCACAAGCATCCACATTAGAAGCAGCCCCCCACGTCCACTCTACTCATCAGGTGACCCACATGCTAAACAAGCCACCCATATGTCACATATGTGAAGGGAACCCATGCCCAGACCATGCATGGACTTTAATTTATGTCTCAATCTCTGTAAGTCCCCATGAGTATGACTTAGCTGTCTTTGTTGGTATTCTTGTGAGGTTCCTGTTCCCTCTAGATCTTTCTATTTTCCATAGCATCCCAGAAGCTCCACCCATGCTTGGTTGCAAGTCCCAGCATCTGTCGTGAAAATGCTGCTGCCTGAAGCTTCCCAACTTTAGTGTGATAATATCTTATTATAAGGCTTTTCATATGCTACTCAGAAAATTGTTTTTTATTTTTTTTTATTTTTTTTGAACTTTCTTTTTTTATTTTTTTATTTTTTTCAGTACATATCTCTTTATTTTATTTTATTTTATTTTTTATTTTAATTTTTATTTTTATCAGTTACATTTTATTAATTCTGTATCCCAGCCGAGCCCCGAACCCTCATTCCCTCCCAGTCCCTCCCTCCCTCCCTCATCACCACTGTGCCCCTTTCCAAGTACACTGATAGGGGGGGACCTCCCCCCATTCATCTGATCCTGTTTT
>REGO01000469.1:136094-220244 GCA_010120015.1 Rhombomys opimus | reverse complement strand
AAATGGGGGATATAAACACACAGGTGTGGGCTTATAGGAAATATTATGAGAAGCCTTAACCCCCTCTTAATTATCTTTTTATAAATTACAGTTTATTCGCTTTGTATTACAGCTGTAGATCCCTCCGTCTTCCACTCCCTCTCCCACTCTTCTTCCCCCATCTCCTTCCATGCCCCTCCCCAAGTCCAGTGATAGGGAAGTCCTACTCCCTTTCACTCTGTCCCCAACCTATCAAGTCTAATCAGGATTATCTGCATTGTCTCCTTCTGTGGCCTGGTAAGGATGCTCCCCCCTCAGGGGGAGGTGATCAAAGAGCCAGCCACTGATTTCATGGCAGAGACAGTCCCTGTTCCCCTTACTATAGCATATACTCGAAGACTGAGCTTGTCATAGGCTACATCTGTGCAGGGGTTCAGCTTATCTCCATGAATGGTCCTTGGTTGCAGTATCAGTCTCAGAAAAGAACTCTGGGCTCCGATTTCTTGGTTCTGTTGCTCTTTTTGTGGTGCTTTTGTCTTTTCCAGGTCTTTTTATCTCCCCCTTCTTTCATAAGATTCCCTGCACTCTACCCAAAGTTTGATTATGAGCCTTAGCATCTGCTTTGATACACTGCTGGGTAGAGTCTTTCAGAGGCCCTCTGTGGTAGGCTTCTGTACTGTTTCCTGTTTTCTCCCTCTTCAAAAGTCCATCCCATTTGACTTTCTGACTGAGGATTGATCATCTTATCCAAGGTCCTCTTTATTGCTTTGCTTTGTTAGGTGTATAGATTTTAGTATGTTTATCCTATATTTTATGTTTACAATCCATTTGTAAATGCGTATATACCATGTGTGTCTTTCTGCTTCTGGGATACCTTACTCAGGATGATCTTTTCTAGATCCCACCATTTGCCTGCAAATTTCATGATTTCCTTGTTTTTAATTGTCTAGCAGTATTCCATTGAGTAAATGTACCACAATTTGTTTGTGTACTTGGAAGTAAATGTACTTCCATTGCTCAGTGGAAGGATACGTGGGTTGTTTCCAGATTCTGGTTATTACGATTAAAACTGTTACAAACATGGTTGAGCAAATGTCCTTGTTGTATACTTGAACATCTTTTGGATATATGCCAAGGAGTGGTATAGATGGATCTTGAGAAAGCACTATTCTTAATTGAGAAAGCACCAGACTGATTTCCAAAGTGGTTGTACAAGTTTACATTCCCACCAGCAATGGAAGAGGGTTCCCTTTTCTTCACATCATCTCCAGCATGCATTGTCACTTGAGATTTTGATCTTAGCCATTCTGATGGGCGTAAGTTGAAAGCTCATGTTAATTTTGATTGGCATATCCCTAACTAAGGACCTTGAACATTTCTTTAAGTGTTTCTCTGCAAAGAGAAACACGGTATATACTCACTTATATAGACCTATAAGATATGATAAACATAATGAAATCTATACACCTAAAAATGATAATCAAGAGAGCAGACATGGGGTAAGATGATCAATCATCATTTAGAAAGACAGATGGGATATGCATTGAACGCATGACAGGAGTCTACTGAGAGCATCTGAAAGCCTCTAACTAGCAGTGTTTTCAAAGGAAAGACTCATGACCAAACCTTTGGCAGAGTACAGGGAATCATAAGAAAGAAAGGGAGTTAGTCTGATGGGGAAAGGATAGGAGGTCCACAAGGACCAAATATATCTGGGCACAGGGTCTTTTCTGAGACTGACATTCAACCAAGGACCATGTATGGATATAACCTAGAACTTCTGCTCAGATGTAGCCTGTGGTAGCTCAGTAACCAATTGGTTTCCCAAAGTGAGGGGAACAAGGACTATTTCTAACAGGAACTCAATGAAGATACCTGATAAAACAGGATCAGATGAATCGGGGGAGGTCCCCCCATCAGTGGACTTGGAAAGGGGCACAGTGGTGATGAGGGAGGGAGGGAGGTACTGGGAGGGAATGAGGGTTCGTGGCACGGCTGGGATACAGAATTAATAAAATGTAACTGATAAAAATAAAATAAAAAAAAACAAATTAAAAAAAAAGTTTTTCTCTGCCATTCTATATTCTACAGAGAATTCACTGTTTAGCTCTGCCTGCCATTTTTTTTTAATTGGATTACTAGATTTGTTGTTTTTTGTTTCTTGAGTTATTTATATATTCTGGATATTAGCCCTCTGTCAGATATAAGGTTGGTGAAGATCCTTTCCCAGTCTATAGGCTGTCCTTTTGTTCTAAGCACAGTGTCCTTTGCTTTACAGAAGCTTTTCAGTTTCATGAGGTCCCATTTATTGATTGGTATATTAGAGCTTGTGCTGTTGGTGTTCTATTTTTTTTCCTTCTTAAAAATGATTCATGCAACATGTCTCCCACCAAAGTATCTGTAATGCTATTTCTATGTAAGTGCTACATAGCAGTATCACCAAGATTAATCATAGAGTTTGCTTTTGTTCATTAAACTGCTATAGAAGATATATGTGCTATATTATGTACGAAGGTGTGGAGGCATCAAGGGTACTTATCTTCTCAAACCTTATGGATATCTCTCAGGTAGATTTTGATATTTATTCCCAATTATGAAACTATAAAAAAGAGTTGGTTATAGTTTCAATAACATACAGCAACACCAGACAAAACATTAACATGAACATTAATAAAATATTTTTAGAGTCACCAATATCACAAAATGCCTAGAAAGGATGAGAAATGGTATAGTCCTCCTGCATCAACAATTTTTGCTTTTTTTATTTCATTTACCTCTATAAATTTTTCAAAAAAAAAGGTTCTAGAAACAACAAATGTTTTTTTTCTCTTTTTTTTATTTTTATTTTTTATCAGTTACATTTTATTAATTCTGTATCCTAGCCGTGCCCCGAACCCTCGTTCCCTCCCAGTCCCTCCCTCCCTCATCACTACTGTGCCCCTTTCCAAGTCCACTGATAGGGGGGGACCTCCCCCTATTCATCTGATACTGTTTTATCAGGTATCTTCATTGAGTTCCTGTTAGAAATAGTCCTTGTTCCCCTCACTTTGGGAAACCAAATGTTTTATAAATTTTAGAAATTTTATGCTCTCTTGATCTTTCCTACCTCAGATTTGAGTAACTGCTTTGTTCATCATATCAATACATTAAGTTACAGTTCCATATGTCACAGTCGTTGTGATGTTTAGAATGAGAATTACCCCATATGACTATGAACAAATACTCTACTGGGGAGGGCTTTTAGTGTTGATAACCTAATGCCATTACCAGTTCACTCTCTCTTCTTCTTATCTGCAGTAAATTTGTGATCTTTCAGCTTCCTACTCTGGCAACCAGCTATCATGTCTCATATCATGGACTCTCCTTCTGCATCCACAAGCCTGAATATACTATTCCACCTCTGTGTTGCCTTAGTCATTACATAATATCTCATTTTTTTTTGAAAAAGAACCTTTTTTTTGAAAAATTTATAGAGGTAAATGAAATAAAAAAAGCAAAAATTGTTGATGCAGGAGGACTCTACCATTTCTCATCCTTTCTAGGCATTTTGTGATATTAAAGAGATTAATACAGTAGCCATTGAACAAACCAGATAGAAATAATATCTCATTCCAGTGAGAAATTACTTTTAATACTTAGAGATTAATCAAGACATATAACATGTAACTAAAAAAGGGTGTAGATGACAATGGTTAATGTCCAAATAACAGTCATCTTCAAATAAAAGATTTTGCTAATTTATGGATACCTTAGGCTTATGAATTTCACAAACATTGTCATCCTTACAACAATTTTTAAATCTCAGCCCCAAGTGATAGTTTGAACACTCTAGGCAGGGAAAAGAGATTGCAATCCTGGTTACTTGAGCAGATGGGAGATTTACATGGCAATGATATTAACAGAATTATTTCTAAAATATACCTGTATTGCTCTTTGCTAATAAATAGCTATTATGCAGGTTAATCTTGCTTTTCTGGCGTAATTATGCTTTTACTGATAAGAGCCCTTCATGGTAGAATAGGACTGAATTGTGTTTGTGATTCTACTCTACCCCCCGTAGCTGCCTCTTTGAGCCATGTTCTTTGATAAGGGTGAGTCTAAGGGTCAAGTTTAAGTCTGGGTTTCTCATTTTGTTATGGGAACTGAGTCTAATTGGAGATAAATTTTGGAGAATAAGCATTAGCAGAAACTTTCTCAAGAACTCCAAAATTGAATTATGGCACAAATTATTTTTTTTCAGTTTCTCACAAGACTGCTTAGTATATTACTTATCCTCTAGTTGCATTAGAGGCAACACCCATTTAGCTAAGTTCTACTTTGAATAATTTTGCATTTCCAAAGTAAGTTTATTGTAAATTCTTAAGAGCAATTATTTTCATCATAACTGGAGAGTCAAAGATTTTGAAAAAGTAGAGAGTATTTATATTTCCTTTTATTTTTAATTGTTTGTAAAGCAGGAAACTAGAGACTTGCAAGTTCCAAGGAAGTAATGAAATTTATATTTTAAGTAAGACTGACTGTTATTTGTAATATATAATAACAAATTAAGTAAAAGGAATAAATAGATGAACGATTTCACATTTGTGTACTTTCAAAGATTTCTTTCTTACTCTGTGAGTTACCCATTCACTATGTTGATTGATTTCTTGTAATATACTTCTCTATTTGTACCTTTGTTTACTGTGATTTGTGGTTTTTTTTTTTTTACAAACATTTTTATCTGTTCCAGTGTTCTCATGCATTTTACCATGATTTCCTTTCTTAGTTTCACAATTTATGTTTGAGTCATTTGTCCAATTTGAGCTATTGATAGATATCCTATCTTTTTAGTCTGCATGTGTTTAAGTGTTCTCAGTACCATTTGCTGAACAACATGTTGTTTTTTCAAGTGGGTGATTCTAGGATCCTTGCTATAAGTCAGTTATTCAGAGATGCACAGATACACATATAGTATTCCATTTGAAGTCTTTGATATGTGTACCTGATTTCATGAAAACGTGGTGTCAAATGATAGGTATAAGTGCATACCACCATTGATTGCAAATTACCATAGTCAAGTTATGTGAAAGCCTGTGCTGTTATTGGTGGTTAAGCAGGATGGTATATATAACCATGATGTATTATTCAGAAACTAAGAAGGAAATCATTGTGATTGGGAGGGAAATGTATAATTTCTTATGAGTTTATGCAAGAAGAGGAAGCAAGACAGTTAATGAGGTGTTGCTACAGTTAAAATAAGTACTATATAGGCATGAAACTATTTTGTATAATTAAAGTAACTATTAAAAGGTATAATGAAATTACATCTAAAATCTGTAGAGTTTATCCATGTTGTGAAATAGAGCAATAAATAAAAAACTGTAACAATAGAAAATAACCATTACCTACTCTGATAGTAAACATGATTAATTTTATCACTTAAAAATTAACAAACTCAGTTGCTGTAATATATAAATATGATTGTAAAACAGAAATAGAATGGTTTATCTTTATATCCAAGGAAAATATTTAGAAAAAAAAGTCCTTTAAATTCTTTTGCAGTTTGCTGAACACAGTTACAAAACTTTCCTCATCTCATAGTCCTAATCTCATGTCATGATCTCATGCTAGTCACTTAATGTCTTAATTTTTTTTTGCTAATTTGCTTTTCCCTTAAGTAATCACTGAAATAAATATACTTATTATCATTTTTTACTACAAGTAAAACACCTGCATTCAGTGTATTAAGATAACTGAATTTTATATATTTAAATAAATTGAAATTGTATATATATATATATGTATGTATATATATGTATATATATGTGTGTGTATGTATATATACATATATACATATACAGACAGACATATATGCTTAATATAGCCAGGCAATCCATAATAGAAAGCTTCAATTTTCCTGAACAATTGTTTGCGAGGACATTACTGACAATTAGCAAATGACTTGGTGTTGCTTTGAAAGAGAGAAAATTGACTGCATAATTTAAACACAACATATATTAGTTAATTGGGATGCTACATCTGAAAGAACAAAATTGACACAGAAGCTAGAGCTTCAGTCACACTACTCAGAAGAATGGCAGAGACATAGCTCTTGTAACTAATTCACAGGACAGCTTGCCATATTTTGTCTGTTGCCAGAATCATGCTACAGACACATTTTTCCATTGGAGAACACATAAAAGTAGCTCAGCTGCCACTGCCAGGAGAATGTATACTTGACTTTCTATAGCGTCTAGACAGAAGACTGATGTCTAGACTCTAGACATTGGTCAGCAGCTCCACATGGTGTGGAATCAGGGCTTTTGATGAACTGAGGCTATTTAACAACTGACTGCTTCTGCTAGAAGAGTAACAAATCACACAGATTCCTTCAGAGTCCACTGCAGGAAACAGAATGCCACCATGCAGCAAAATTCAATAACTATTATATACTCTACATGCAAGTTTTCTAATTACTGAGATTGTTCTCATTCTACACTTTGATTTTCCCAGCCTTGGGCATGACAGCACAATAATGTGGCATCTATGACAAGTTTAGCTCAGAAATTACACAAAACCAATTCTGCTCACATTTCACTGGTAAAGTCAGGTTATAAGGCTAAACTTGATGATAATGGGAAATAAAATTAAATTACTTATATAGGAATAAACTTTAAAAGACATATCAATAGAAAGAAAGAAAGAAGGAAAAAAGAAAGAAAGAAAGAAAGAAAGAAAGAAAGAAAGAAAGAAAGAAAGAAAGAAATCATTAAAAAGGCAGGAGGAAATTAGAAACATTAACAAAATTATTGTATTTCTCTCCACAGTATGAATTCAGTCATATGCATAAGGCTAAAATTAACCAAAAAGAGGAAAACAGTTCACAGAAGTAGTCATCATATTATGCTAAATCATTCACTGTAGACAAGGTGAATCATTTCTTGAAAGACAGTGTTTCAATTATCTGGCGTTTTTGAAATACAAATCTTATTAACTAAAAATGTACAGATAGCCCTAGGCAATAGAACTTCCAGGTTTTGGCTTCACGAGTTAACAAGGTATATATACAGGAAGGTTAACTACTAACACACCTACCTCATTCACTTTGGAAAGGATCATTTCTGTGAAAGTAAATTCAGGAATTTGGGGGAGTATCTACAGTCCTGCTAGAAGTGAGTTAGACTGGCTCTTAACAAGAAACATGCTCAAGAAACCATTTGTCTTTGTTGTCATAGGTCTAGCACACTGCTAGAGAATCTGACAGAAGTGTTTCAACAGGCTTTCACGATAAACGTGACCAGATCGCTGCTGTATATTATTTTAGGAATAATTATGTATTTCATTGATATTGTTTAGAAGAATAAATGAACAGGCATCTTAATGGCTGATATGGAGTGATTTTTTAAATCCAATTTATTCTACATAAGAATATAACTCCTCTTCAGATGAAGAATTTGAATCGTCTTAATTCCATGACTGATGAGATTGAAGAAAAATTATGGTGTCAGACAAATTAAAAACTGAGATATGTTTTACAAACTGGACAATGATTCCTGTAAGTTATTTTAAGAGTAAAAGAAAAGTATTTTTCAATTTTTTGATGGAGACATTAAACTTTATTTTCTCAACTTGTTATTGCAATTCAACAATAACAACAACAAAAACTATAAATACTGAATTCATTGGCATAATTCAAAGCACATGAGAAATTAAGTGATATAGCCAAGGCTCAGAAACAGAAGCATCACATGTTTCTTTCATATGTGGAACCTTAAGAAAAATAACACATCGAATTAGAAAGGGTTGGAGTTTGGAGAGATGGCTCAGAGGTTAAGAGCACATGCTGGCTTTGCACAGAACCTAAGCACAGTTCCCTGCAAGTACTAAATTGATGACTCGCGGATGCCTATAACTTCAGTACCTGGAGGTTCTTATATCAATGATTTCTTCAGAAATCTCTCTTCATGAGAATGTACAGACAAAGCCTACACCGGCACATACAGACTCCCACAGCCCTAGCCCAACATACATACCCTATATATTCAATTAACTATGAAATGTTTTAAAAGTTATGAAGGGAACTGTTAGAGTAGACAAAGATGACTGGAGGCAGGGAAAAGGTGTCATAAATGTGGATGACAAGGAGCATATCGTTACCAGTATGTGTGAAATTGCCAAAATGAAACCTATTGTTTTTTCTTAAACAAATTTATACAGTCAAAGAAAATCTAAATCAATAAATATATAGATTTGAAAATCTGGAGGACTCCTTTTCAAATCTTAAAATGTTGCTTAACAGGTTGCCAAAGTTAGTGTGGTTCATTTCTATCAGAAAATTATATCAGTCCCAAAATAGAACAAAAATTTATTGCAGTATCAAAATTCAGTATTTTTGAAGGTATTTGGATTGGAAACTTTTTCACTGCCAATGTTTTCCTATTTAAATACTAGTCATGTGAGTGGAAATATATCATGTGGTATATTTATTTTTTACCAGTTGAAAAAAAAATTGATAAATAAATACCAAAGAAAGTTTCCCCCGCCCCCCTGAGGGGTTGCAGCAAAGACCTAACAAAAATCAGCAAATACTGCAGGGTGTATGACCTAAACATAACCAAAAATCAATGGACAACATCTAAACAGTTTTCTGTCTAAACAAGCAGCAAATAGATAAAGTAAAAATTTGAAAGAAGTCAGGCAGAACTGACATTCTTGGGGCAGAGTTCATAATTTCAAGTAGACATTATGACTGGGAGACTGAGAAATGTGAAGAGAAGTGAAAACTACCCTAATCCCTAAAGACATAAAAGGTTGGGACTGGATAATGCCAATTTATGAAGGCTTTGTTAACAGATGAAGGACTGGTAAGAGATAAGAGCTGTATCTTTGGAAGAATAGCTTGTTATGCAACTATGATTTTACTCTGGCAGTAAGGGTAAAAGGAAACCAGGTAAATAGATGGATAATCCTAAATCTGATTAAGCAAATGTAGAGAGAATAAAAGTTACTGTAACCAAGCATCATTACAGGTCTGTATAACTATAGATCCATTGCACACAAAAAACAAACTGTTCCCTGTCTCCTCCCACTGCCAATGTCTATCCTTTTTACCCTTCTGAATGATGATTAAGCATCTTTCCTAGGGTCCCTGTTGTTGTTTAGCTTTTTTAGGACTATAGATTTTAGTATGTTTCTCCTATATTATGTGGGTAATAGCCACATTTAAGTGAGTATATACCATGTGTGTCTTTCTGCTCCTGAGATACCTCACTCAGGATGATCTTTTCTAGTTCCCAACCTTTGTTTGCCAATTTCATGATTTCCTTGTTTAAAACTGCTGAGTAGTATTCCATTGTGTAAATGTACCACAATTTGTGTATCCGTTCCTCGGTGGAGGAACATCTGGGTTGTTTCTAGATTCTGGGTATTACAAATAAAGCTGCTATGAACATAGTTGAGCAAATGTCCTTGTTGTATGATTGAACATCTTTTGTATGTATGACCAGAAGTGGTGTAGTTGGATCTTGAGCCAGCACTATTCCTAATTTTCTGAAAAAGCACAAGATTGATTTCCAAAGTGGTTGTACAAGTTCATATTCCCACCAGGAAGGAGAATGGTTATTCTTTCTTCACATCCTCTCAAATCTTCAACAAATGGTGCTGGCATAACTGGATGTCTACATGTAGAAAAATGCAAATAGATCCAAATTTATCACCCTTCACAAACTAAAGTCCAAGTGGACCAAAGATCTCAACATAAAACCAGACACACTAAATCTAATAGTAGAGAAAGTGGGGAAGAGCCTTGAACTTATTGGCACAGAAGACAACTTCCTGAACAGAAAACAATAAATAATAAGTAATAAACAGGACCTCATGAAACTGAAAGGCTTCTATAAAGCAAAGAACACTGCAACCAGAACAAAATGACTGCCTACAGACTGGGAAAGGATCTTCACTAACCCTATATATGGCAGAGGGCTAATATCGAAAATATATAAAGAACTCAAGAAGTTAAATAGCAACAAACCAAGTAATCCAATTAAAAATGGGATAAAGAGCTAAAGAGAGAGCTCTCATTAGAGAAATATCAAATGGCAGAGAAACACTTAAATATTCAATGTTCTTTGTCATTAGGAAAATGCAAATCAAAATGATATTCCTCTATAGAGGGTGGTGAAGATCCTTTCCCCATCTGTAGGCTGTCGTTTTGTTCTGTTTACAATGTCATTTGCTTTACAGAAACTTTTCAGTTTCAGTATTCGTAGGTATGTGGGTTTACTCCTGCGTCTTCAATTTGATTTCACTGATCCACCAGTCTGTTTCTGTGCCAGTACCTTGCCATTTTTATTACTGTTGATCTATAGCACAGCTTGAGATCAGGGATGAAGACACCTCCAGAAGATCTTTTATTGTACAGAGTTGTTTTAGCAATTCTGGGTTTTTTGTTTTCCATATTGAGAATTATTCTCTCAAGTTTTGTAAAGACTTGTGTTGGTATTTTGATAGGAGTTGCATTGAATCTGTATATTGCTTTTGGTAGGATGGCCATTTTCACTATGTTAATCCTATTGATCCATGGAAAGACATTGAATAAACAATCAAATGAGTCCTGTCAAACTTTATGTATAGCAACTTTCCAGACATAAGAAGCGACAAATTGTTACAGAAAAGCAATAATTTAAGTAATTCTATTCACTGTGATTTATCTACATTTGCTAAAGAACTATATATTAAGTACAGAATCAATGTGTATTTGAGAGAAAATAAAAAGCTAGCATTTTGTCAAAAGTGCTAAAGCTAATTTACATAAATAAGACTTATGCCTTATGAAGATTTAACTATGCCTAAATATTTGCATATGTTTAGGAAAATACAGAAAGGTATGTGAGCATTTCTTTCTTGTTTGCAAAGAGTAAGTGTTTTTAAATTTCATTTTTGGTTTCAAAAGTATTTATTTTCACCTCTGAATTTTATTAATAATAGATTTTGTTTAGGTAATGAATACACTTGTAGGTAAATTAATGTAGTTAATTCATCTTTATTAATAATATACTAAATTGGTTAAAATACTTTTCAGCTGTCATAGTTCATTCCCATTACATTACAAAACTTATAATCATCTACTTTATCTGTCTTATTCTATATGACATTTATTCATTGTTTGCTGTTTATGTTTTTATTCATTAGAAGAAATAAGAAATGTCTACTTTCATAATGTCAAGATGGATCAGTAGGTTTAGTCACCTGGTATGCAAACATGGCATCCTCAGTTTAATCCCCAGAAAGTGGGTGTATTAGTCTTTGTGTGTGTGTGTGTGTGTGTGTGTGTGTGTGTGTCTGTGCTTAAATTAAAATGCCATGACCAAGGTGACTTATAAAATACGGAGTTTATTTATGGTTTATAATTTCAGCGGATTAGAGACAGTACTGGCAGCACAGCATGGTATCAAGTGGCAGGAATGGCACTGGAGGCAGAGAGCTAAGATCACACCTTGAACTATAGGCATGAAGCAGACAACTGGATGTGATGGAGCTATTCTTGCTCTCACAGCACACCCTCAGTAGTGCAAGGCTGCTACTCCTAAGCCTCCTTAACCAGCACTGTCAAATGAAAACAAGAATTCAAATGCTGGTTAAGCATGCCTGGGTTGCAGAGTAGCAGTTACCCCAATCCCAATTTAACGAATACTTTAGATGAATATGGAATGAGAGGAGCAGCTCCACAGTGTTGCCTGCTAACTTCCACACATGTTCACTCAGACACAGGCACTGCATCACTAAGTCAACAATTTCAAACAAAGATTCAAAACAGGATATGCTTACTTTCTTTCCTCCTAATACTCTTTAGAAATTTTATGCTCAAGTAAGAAAAATCAAGAATTCATTTCTTCCATTTCTCACTGCTACAGGTATATATACAGATATATAATCTAAGAAATGGCATTTTACAAAAACCTTTAAAAGAGAAGTTATTACATAGAAATAGTGGAAACTTCACATAGTATAAACAGTATAAACTAGAATATGAAAATTAATTTTGAATTCTAATGTAATTAGATAAGAATATTCTCTGATTGGTTAGAAAATACAATGTTATTGCATATTCACAATCATTTCTCAGGCAAATAATTAAACTTTCTAATTTAGTGTCTATTTCATAACAAACTTTTATTCACAAAAATTGTTCTTTTTAAAAAATGACCAGTTCTTTAGGACTATAGATTTTATTATGATTATCCTATATTATGTGTCTAATAACCAATTATGAGTGAAAATATACCATATGTGTATTTCTTCTTCTGGGTTACCTCGCCCAAGATGATCTTTTCTAGTTTCTACCTGTCTCTGGAAAGAACTCAGTAGCAGGCTCTCTGATTACCTCCCCCTGAGGGATGCAGCCTTGCCAGGCCACAGAGGAAGACAATGCAGCCAGTCCTGATGAGACCTAATAGGCTAGGGTCAGATAGAAGGGGAGGAGGACCTCTCCTATCAGTGGACTAGGGGAAGGGCATAGGGGGAGAAGACAGAGGGAGGACGGGATTGGGGGGATGAGGGAGAGGGCCGCAGCTGGGATACAAAGTGAATAAACTTTAATAATAATAAATGAATAATAAATTTTAAAATAACAATTAAAAGCCAATAAAAATATTATCACAAGAGCTTATACTGGCAATCAAGGAACCAACAGGATTTAAAATAAAATGTGAATCTTCAAAAGAAAGAAAGACCATAAGATTTTCTTCTTGAAACTAAATTATTGGGAGAGAACCAAGATGGTGGTACCAGGAGGACACTGTGTCTGAGGAGCAGGACAGCAATGTCTGTACAGTGACTAAGAGACTGAACTCTGGACCTTAAAACAACAGTGATCATGTTTCCCAGGTGAGAGGAAACTCCACGGTGTGGGCTTCAGTTAGGTCCACTCTCAGGTCTTCCAGCCAGAACCCGGAAGAGATCCCAGGTGGCACAGACAGTTGCCAGACCAGGGCCACATGCCTGAGTATCCTGATCACTTTCCCAGGCTGAACTGTGTGCCCCAGAGCACCAGAGACTGGGAGTCCCAGTCTTGAGAAAACCCGACAATGAAGGAAGCAAATGGGACTGACCTTAGGTCATTCAGTCTATCCCTGGAAAAGGTCCCTCAGACCAGTGGGCACATGCTGCCAGCACAGAGACCTGCTGCATGCCTGTCTCTCCATCATAGACAAAACTGTGTGCCCAAGGGCACCAGAACTGGGAGTCCCAGTCACGAGAAAACCCCACAGGGAAGGAAGCAAGCAGGACTGACCTCAGATCACCCAGTTTATCTCTGGAAAAGGTCCCTCAAACTGGCGGGTGCACTCAGCCAGCCCTGAGCGGGGCTCCAAACACCAGCTCAGAGACCTGTTGTGTGCCCAGTTCTCCATCACAGACAGAACTGTGTGCCCCAGGACATCAGAGAATGGGTTTCCCTGTCCAGAGAAAACCCCACAGGGAGGGAAACAGCAGGTCTCAGCTTAGCGCACTCAGCCTACACCCCTATCACCACCACCAACACACATGGAAAAGTTCTTGAAAAAAGTTCTCAGGTTCCTGTGCAGTCACCAGCTTGAAGCCACCACTCACCAGCACCTGTGTGCTCTATGTGCCACCCCAAAAAACACAGACTGGGTCTTTCTGCTGTGAGAAAACCCCATGGTGGAGGAAACATCTGGCCATACCTCAGGATACCTAGCTCTGGAAAAGTTTCTGGTTATCCACAGGCTCCATTCTCTAGCCTCCAGATGCACAAATGAGAGCTGGAAAAAAATAACTTCACTACAGCAAAACAAAAAGTAGCCAAGCATACATACTTATTACCACAGCGAACATCAAAATCAAAGGATCTAACACCCCTGGTCATTAATCTTTCTCAACATCAGTAGACTCAATTGTCCAATAAAAAGACACAGACTAACAAAAGGAATGGGTAAACAAGACCCAACAATCTGTTGTATACAAGAAACACACCTCAGTCACAAAGATAGACATTACCTGAGGGTGAAAGGCTGGAAGACAGGTTTCCAAGAAAATGGACCAAAGAAGCAAGCAGGAGTAGCCATTCTAATATCTCATAAGATAGACTTTCAACCAAAATTAATCAAAAGAGATGGGGAAGGACATTTCATACTCATCAAGGGAAAATCCCACAAGGAAGATATAACAATCTTGAACATCTATTCCCCAAATACAAGAGCACCCACATTTGTAAAAGAAACATTGATAAAACTTAAACCACACATAGATCCCCATACATTAATAGTAGGAGATTTCAACACCCCACTCTCAACAAAGGACAGGTCAACAAAACAGAAATTAAACAAAGAAACAGAGGTCATGAGGTGTAACAGAGGTCATGAATCTAAAGGACCTAAGAGACATCTACAGAACCTTACACCCAAACACAAAAGAATCTACCTTCTTCTCAGCACCTCATGGAGCCTTCTCCAAAGTAGACCATATAGCTGGTCAGAAAGCAGGCCTTAACAGATACAGGAAGATTGAAATAATCCCTATCAGATCACCATGAACTAAAGCTGGACCTCAACAGCAACAGAAATAGCCAAAAGCCTACACATGGAAAATTAATAACTCACTACTAAATGACAGCTGGGTTAGGGAAGAAATGAAGAAAGAAATTAAAGTCTTCCTAGAACTCAATGAAAATGAAGACACGACATACCCAAATTTATGGGACACAATAAAAGCAGTGCAAAGAGAAAAGTTCATAGCACTAAGTGGCTTCAAGAAAAAATTCAAAACATCTCATTCAAGCAACTTAATGGCTC
Source organism: Rhombomys opimus (assembly GCA_010120015.1). Taxonomy (NCBI): domain Eukaryota; kingdom Metazoa; phylum Chordata; class Mammalia; order Rodentia; family Muridae; genus Rhombomys; species Rhombomys opimus. The sequence goes on along the minus strand of REGO01000469.1, from coordinate 205,476 downwards.
ACCTAAAAGTCCTAGAAAAAAAAAGAAGCAGACACACGAAAAAGGAGTAACCAAACTCAGGGCTAAAATCAATCAATTAGAAACAAACAGAACAATTCAAAGAATCAGTGAAACCAAGAGATGGTTCTTTGAGAAAATCAACAAGATAGCCAAACTAAAATGCAGAGAGACACTATCCAAATCAACAAAATCAGAAATGAAAAGGGGGACATAACTACAGACATTGAGGAAATCCAAACAGTCATTAGGACTTCACAAGTCTGTATACCAAAAAATTTGAAAATCTAAATGAAAGGGAGAATTTTCTTGATCAATTCCACTTACCAAAGCTGAAACAACACAAAGCAAATCAATTAAATAGTCCTATATCCCCTAAGGAAATAGAAACGATGATCAAAAGTCTCCCTTCCAAAAATGCCCAGGGCCAGATGGTTTCAGCCCAAAATTCTACCAGACCTTCAAAGAAGAGCTAACTCCAATTCTCTTCAAACTATTCCATAAAATAGAAACAGAAGGAACACTACCAAACTCATTCTATGAAGCCATAGTCACCTTAATACCTAAACCCCACAAAGACCCAACAAAGAAAGAAAATTTCAGATCTATCTCCCTTATGAACATTGATGCAAAAATACTCAATAAAATACTTGCAAACTGAATACAAGAACACATTAAAGATATCATCCACTATGACCAAGTAGGCTTCATTCAGGTATGCAGGGGTGGTTAAATATATGGAACTCCATCAATGTGATCCACCATATAAACAAAGTGAAAGAAAAAAAAAACACATGATAATCTCCTTAGATGCTAAAAAAGCATTTGACAAAACCCAACACCCATTCATATTTAAAGTATTGGTGAGAACAGGGATACAAGGCACATACCTGAACATAGTAAAGGCAATATACAGCAAGCCTATAGCCAATATCAAACTAAACAAAGAGAAACTTAAAGCAATCCCACTGAAATCAGGGACAAGGCAAGGCTGCCCACTCTCTCCATATCTCTTCAACATAGTTCTAGAAGTCCATGCCAAAGCAATAAGACAATTAAGGGAGATCAAGGGGATACAAATTGGATAAGATGAAGTCAAAGTATCACTATTTTCAGATGATATGATAGTATACATGAGTGACCCCAAAAATTCTACCAGGGAACTCCAACAGCTGATAAACACCTTCAGCGAAGTGGCCGGATACAAAATTAACTCAAAAAAATCAATAGCCCTCCTGTATACAAAAGACAAAAGTGCTGAGTACAAACTTAGGGAAACAATACCCTTCACAATAGCCACAAATGACATAAAGTACCTTGGTGTGACCCTAATCAAGCAAGTCAAAGACATTTATGAAAAAATTTTCCAGGATTGGATTGGGAGGGGAGCAGGGAAGGAGGTAAAGGGGGATACAATGCAAATAAACTGTAATTAATAAAAATTAAAAATAATTAAATATAAAAAAAGAACAAGTGAAAAAAAAAATAAAATTATTGGAAAACGTAAAAAAAATGAACTATTCCTTATGTTCTTAATCTGTACCTTAAATGAATTCTCAAATAAAACAAATCCATTCAAAGTTTAAAAGGTTGTAAGATAAACATGGTTGAACAAGTATCCCTTTTGTGTACTTGAGCAAGCTTTGGGTATATACCTAGCAGTGGTATAGCTGGGTCTTGAGGAAGCACTATTCCTAATTGTCTTAGAAAGCGCCAGATAGCTTTCCAGAGTGGTTGTAACAGTTTACATTCCCACCAGCAGTGGAGGAGGGTTCCCCTTTCTCCACAACCTCTCCAGCATGTGTTGTCACTTGAGTTTTTCATCTTGGCCATTCTGATGGGTGTAAGGTGGTATCTCAGGGCTGTTTTGATTTGCATTTCCCTGATGGCTAATGAGGATGAGCATTTCTTTAAGTGTTTCTCTGCCATTCGATATTCTTCTGTCGAGAATTCTCTGTTTAGCTCTGTTCCCCATTTTTTAATTGGATTACTTGGTTTGCTGCTTTTCTGCTTCTTTAGTTCTTTGTATATACTGGATATTAGTCCTCTGTCAGATAAAGGGTTAGTGAAGATTCTTTCCCAGTCTGTAGGAAGACGTTTTGTTTTGATGATGGTGTCCTTTGCTTTACAGAAGCTTTTCAGTTTCATGAGGTCCCAATTATTGATTGTTGCTCTTAGAGTCTGTGCTGTTGGTGTTCTGTTCAGGAAGTTGTCTCCTGTGCCAATGAGTTCTAGGCTGTTCCCCACTTTTTCTTCTAACAGATTTAGAGTATCTGGTTTTATGTTGAGGTCTTTGATCCACTTGGACTTTAGTTTTGTGCATGTTTATAGCAGCTTTATTTGTAATAGCCAGAACCTGGAAACAACCCAGATGTCCATCAACAGAAGAATGGGTACAGAAATTATGGTATTTTTACACAATGGAATACTACTCAGCAATCAAAAAGGAGGAAATCATGAAATTTGCAGGCAAATGGTGGGATTTAGAAAACATCATTCTGAGTGAAATATCCCAGAAGGAGAAAGACAAACACGGTATATACTCACTTATATAGACCTATAAGATATGATAAACATAATGAAATCTATACACCTAAAAAAGATAATCAAGAGAGCGGACATGGGGTAAGAGGATCAATCCTCGTTTAGAAAGACAGATGGGATGTGCATTGAACGCATGACAGGGGTCTACTGAGCGCATCTGAAAGCCTCTAACTAGCAGTGTTTTCAAAGCAAAGACTCATGACCAAACCTTTGGCAGAGTACAGGGAATCCTAAGGAAGAAGGGGAGTTAGTCTGATGGGGAAAGGATAGGAGCTCCACAAAGACCAAATATATCTGGGCACAGGGTCTTTTCTGAAACTGACATTCAACCAAGGACCATGTATGGATATAACCTAGAACCTCTGCTCAGATGTAGCCTGTGGTAGCTCAGTAACCAATTGGTTTCCCAAAGTGAGGGGAACAAGGACTATTTCTAACAGGAACTCAATGAAGATACCTGATAAAACAGGATCAGATGAATGGGGGGAGGTCCCCCCTATCAGTGGACTTGGAAAGGGGCACAGTGGTGATGAGGGAGGGAGGGAGGGACTGGGAGGGAATGAGGGTTCAGGGCACGGCTGGGATACAGATTTAATAAAATGTAATAAAAAAAAAGAATATTTTTAGTCTAATATTCTGAGAATGAGACTGTTATTTGCTATAACGATAGCAGTTATAGACCTGTTTTGTACCTTGTCAGTGGATTGCTTTCGTAGCATATATAAAGCCCTGGGTTGGACATATGAAGCCAAACTACATAAAGTGAGCATGGCAGTACATGCATCTCATACAAGTGCTCTAAAAGGGAGGGTAGGAAGATCAGAAATTCTAGGTTAATCCTTGGGTATGTAGAAAAACCCAGCCAGCTTGGGCTACACAAGACCCTGCATTAAACATAATAAATTAAGATAAAATAAAAAAAAGGTTGTAAGATAAATCATTAAAACATGTTTATTTATTTTTACTTTTATTTCACCTACACATCTGTTATGATTCTTGGAAGTAAAATGCACATGCCCCTCTCCTTCATATTTTGGGTAGTGTTGTCTTTCTGCAGAGAATTGTTTCTGACAGGTTCTACTATTCAGTTATCAATGAATTTCATTTCAGAAACTTTTTCTTGTAAATGCACAAACCCAGATCTTTAAACATCCATTCCGATTTTCTGCTAAAAAACAAAAAGTCAGAAACCACATTTTAAAAGATAACAAATTTAAATTCAATAGTGAACTTTAAAAAGCATTTATGCTGGATGACAGTTACCATAACTCATAACATCTTAAGCACAGCAAAAAAAAAAAAAAAAAAAAAATGTTTTCAAAGACTGTTATTCAAAAGAGTACCTGAGGCCAAAAATGATGGCATGTGTCTGGTCAATGGTTCTAGCTCCTCCCTTAGCAGGAGCATCACTTGACCCTGGAGGTTAGAAGGAGCCTGGGTGATACTGAGTGATCCTGACTGTAAAGCATAACAAAGAAAACAAAAAGTGACACCACACTAATTCTATGAAGTAGATATCAAGTACAAAGCACGGAAAGTAAATAGGAATTAATAAAGAGCCAGAATAGATTACTATTCTTGAAAATTATGCTAATCTTGTTCTTGACATAAATTCTTACAATGCATTGCTTTTAAATGAGCTCTCCTATCTCTCGGTTTGAGTGCCTTCTTTTTCCCATCTGCATGCATCACTGTTCATTATTCTATTTTTCCTGACATTGGAGGTAGATTTTGATTAATTCTATTTCATAGTCCATACAAGAGTTTCACATTTTTCTTTCCTTAAGAACAATGGGATTCAGTAACACAAGACTGCAATTTTTGTCTCTTTGCTACCAGAATGCTCTTTTACTGCCCACTTTCCTAATTCTGTCCTTGCTTGAGTGATTTTACCTAAGTCTAGACTCTCCAAATGCCTTCAGCTATAAAGATACTTACAGATATGGGAAATCTCTCAATATGTCATCATTCTCTGATTATTTATTGCATTAAAGTATAAAGGGAAGTAGAACTCTAATTTACATACGTACATTTTGTGTTCCTTCACCAATAACTCTTAATCCTTTGTTGTTTTCTAAATAATACTATTTTGTTTTATTTTAACCATATCACATAAAGCTTCTATCATTATTTTCTAGGAGAACAATTACTGTGTGGACAAATTCTGAATGTAGTTTATTTCCTGTAATGGAGAGGCATCAAATTCAGTGGAGGAGTACCTCTACTGTGATTTCAAAAATGTCATCAAACCTAGGCTTCTTAATTTATTGCCATTTTCTGTCTTCTATGGTAACTTGAAGATAAATTGTTTTGGCTTTGGTATCCTTCTTCATAGTTTACACTGTCTTGGGAATTACATTTCAACACATAAATTTATGTGGTATTTGAATGCAGATGACTTTAAGGTGTAACAAATCATGTCAAAACATAGTGGTGAAATTAATTTATCAGTATCATTCTTAGTTCAGACTAGTTGACTTGACTCATGTAAATAATTGCCTTCTGAAAGTTTTCAATTCAGTTTACTGTCAGCAATATTGAAAAATGTTATTGGAAGACTTAATTGAACTGGCCTACAACAATAGTATTTTGCTTGAATGTTTAGTGACAGGACTGTTGTGACTAGAATAGCAGGATGTTGCTCAGATTTCTTATTCTGTCCATGTAACTTACCCTGAGTCTTTTTATATCATGCCTAACTGAGTTTCTTAAGACATTTGCATGGCAGCTCTCTTTCTCTACAGCTAGATGGAAAGATGCAGGAAAGTATCTTCTCATTTAAGTTATGGCATGATACAGCATCTGATTTGTCACAGTAGTTTGTTCTCAGGGAATCATAAAATCAGACCAACTTGACCAGAAAGTGATTATCCATAATCAGTAGAGAGTCTCTGTTAATTGCCTGGACAAGAAGCACAGGAAGGCGCTAGATATTTTGATGTTTTACAATGCAGTTTCATCTCCTTGTCTAGTGTGTACACACACAATATCAGCATGCTCCCTTTAAAATGCTTGTGTTGTTCTAAGAATCATGCATTCCTTTTCTACTCCAGCCCCTTCAGCTTTCTAGTCATTTGAAAATTTCAATGGACTATTTCTGCTTTTCTGCTCTCAGAATATCTTATCTGATGTTTTAAGAAATTACATTGTCTATCTGTAAAGTATATGAGATATGAAACCATTTATACTATTTTTACTTGACTTGTGTTGGTTGCACACAAATTATTAAAGGAAATTTCTGAATAATCTTCAGTCTTCTTTCATTTCTTTTCAGGGTGGTAGATAGAGGGTGATGATAACACAAAAGTTAATCCATATTTCTCTGTTTCACAAAGAAAATATATAAAAACTATAGCCTACATAACTCTAGTATTTTGGGCTACTATTCCTTTCCCTAACCTTTTCATTTTCTGTCTTTGTCCAGAATAATGTACCAGCTTTTATGAACTCCACATCTATGCCCTATCTTCCTTCTTAACCTTATGATGCTGTGAAAGCATGCTCATATTACCACTGTGATTTTTTACTTTCCGTATGAGGTTTCCTGAACTGAATGAAATATCCTTTCATGTTAGGTGATGAAATATTGCTCTAAGAATATTTGAAATATCCTAGGTTTCATTATGATATTGTTCTTGTTCCTGTTCACAACTTTTAATTGAAAATATCTTATCTCTCTAACCATTTCCCCTCCTTCCACAACTTCTGAACCATCACTACCTCCCCTCTTGCCCAAATCCACTACCCTCTGTTTCCCTTCAGAAAAGAGCAGTCCTCCAATAGACAACAACCAAACATCACAAACAGTATACAATAAGACAAGGTAAAAGTCCTTATACAAAGGCTAGACAAGACAAGCTAATAGGAGAAAAAAAATGTTTCTACAACAGACATAAGAGTCAGAGAACTGTTCCCACTGTTAGCAATCTCACAAAAACACTAAGGTAATAGCCATAATAATTACTGACCTGATGCAAACCCAGCCCATTGATTCAGTGGGCCATGTTCTCCTGGTGTCCTCCATCCCCTCTGGTTCCTACACTCTTTTCTCCCACTCTTTCATAGGATTCCCCAAGCTCCAAGGGGAGGGATGTGATAGATGACTCCTATTTATTATGTCTCTTTCTTCTCTCTCTCTCTCTCCAAAATATCTAGCTATGGGTTTCTGCCATCACCATCCTCTCACTGACTGTCATCTGCTACAGAGGAAGCCTTTCTGATGATGACTGGACAGTCTATGTGTATAGCAGAACAACATCAGAAATCTTCTCACTGATTTATTTTATTTCATCTTTTTGCTAGTTGTGTTTGATTATATTAGGTCTCTAAGCTATCCAGTCTCTATTTTCTGGCAGTGTTGGACATGGGCTTCCTCTTGTGCAGTGGGCTTCAAGTTAACAAAGATATTGCTTGGCCACTCCCAAAAGTTCTATACCACCATTTCACCGGTACATCTTATAGGCAGCACAGATTGTAGGTCAAGGGTTTTCTGGCTCTGTTGGTGTCCAGGTTTCTCTTTCTGTAGCATGCAGACTGACTTATGACACCAAAGAGAATAAAATATAGGGGTGAAAGCTACATGCAAGGCACCATTTAAACCTCTCTACTTTCAGTGACCTGTAAGGATGTTTTCCTAGGCAATGGGGGTCTGGTGTCTTAGAATCAGCTTGGGTTGTTAGGATATCTCTACTGGGACCCCTTGACCAACAACTCAAACAAATGCAAGCATGGAACAACACTGGAAGCCTTTTCTCACTCCAAAACATGGCCAATTCTGGCTCTATATATCCCTATTCCAAAGAGTCCCTACTAGGGTCACAGTCATAGATTCAAGGAGGTTTCCACTGTACTATGTTTCCACATTGCTCCCATTGAGGGTCAAGTGTATATAGTTTGGAAAATATATTTACCCAAAAGGCAAGCAAAGTAGATAAATAAATAAATGTAACAAATTCATGGACATGTTGAAGTATGTTGAGGTTGTATGAATTCGTCAGTAGTTCCACATACTGCTCTCTTTTACCTTCATTTTATATATCTTTGTATACTTAAAATTATGTAGGGTAGTGAAATAGCTTAATGCTTAAAGACATGCCACCAAGCCTGAAAAAACATGTGTTTAAATGCCAAATGATGAGAGAAGAGATCTAACTATGTGAGTCAGCCTCTAACGTCCACAAAAGTAGAGGATGTCCTTCTCTTCAAGCTCCACAGAAAATGAATTTTAAAAATTATGTTTAAAATTTGCATATATTTAGAAAAACACATTTGCTTCATTGTAAATGTTGTTTTTATTTCCTCAGGGGAAGGAATAAGAAGACAGTCATATCCAAGCTTTATGAATATATGGCTTAGACTGAGCCCAGAATGTTTCTATCTAACTACCTATATGCCTAGGCCTGGAAGCTTCTGGCATATGCACACCTTGAAGCCTTCAGCTTCCAACCTCTTTGTGCTCACCTAGGTCTACAATGTTTTAGTCTCTAGGATTTACTGATGAGAAAGCTCACCCTTTCTAGTTCTTTCTGAACCTTAGCTGCTTGGTTTAACTCAGCTCTTTTGGTTCAAACCCTTCTGCAAGCTTACTGATTCAGTCTAACTTCTCTTGGCTTCTGACTGAATTGTGCTTGAAGAAACTGCCTCTGAACTCCATGAACTGAACTGAATTGACTGCACTGACTGAACAAACTGATCAGAATTGAATGGAACTGCATGAACTCTACAGAACTGCACAGAACCCCATGTGCTGTTCATAAGTAGCTTCTCTTTCCTGTCTGTCCTTGAAAGAGTTGGTGCATCATATTTCTGACTCTTTCTGTCAAATCCTTCTTGCACTCATCACTTTGTCTGCCCCTCAATTAGATGTCATTGTTTAAGTGTGTGTCTCTATTCTAGCCAGAGGCATTAAAGATGTGTGTCTTGTTTATATTCCAGCTGGATCACGTAGATCTAGGCCTTTGGATGTGACCCCTTGCCAGTGCAGCTATGTTGCTAGATTAAAATTCCTCTATTCTTGATGTCAGAGTATAATAAATAAAACATATCAAATGAGAATTTATTAATGTCATACTCAAATTATTGCTAGGAACTTACATGAATTTATGTTTAGCATTTAGAAATATAGTATAATTATATATATATATATAGTGTATTCACTTTAAAAATTTGGAAAGTTAGAAGATCTATTCATATTTTGACATTAAAATATTTATAAATATGAAATAGTTGATTAAGTTTTGTCTGCTTTGATTAAAATAGAAGGATAGCTTTTGGAAAGGCAGTATTTTAGAAAAAGGTTATATGTTTTTTTGCCCAGACTCACATTAATGTCACTAAAAATTTAAATATTAAAAATTAAGAAAGAGATTAAGGACATTTCATAAAACATATCTACAATAATATACAATATAATAATATAATATTATAATAATATAATATCTCTGTGGGTAAAGACATTTCGTGCCAAACCTGGCTGTCTGAATTCTATTTTTAAGAGATGCCTGATGAAGCAAAGAACTAATTCTTGAAAGCTTTTTTATGATATCCACAAGATCTCCTTGGCACACACACACACACACAGGTAATAATAAAACAACGAATAAAATGGCTAGTCAACAGTTAATAATCTAGTGACGTCAGTATGACTGTCTCACATTAAATAGTCCAGGTGACATCAATATGACATTTATCTACACTATTTTACTAAGGAGGCTAAGAAAACAATGAGTTAATGAAACTGAAAGGCACTGTTGACTTTAACGGTATTATTATTTTACACCATGATCCCAATCCTATCATTTTAAAGGTCATCTTCTTATTGGAGCCAGCATACTTGAGAAAAAAAATCAAAATAGAACGATAAGCCTAAATTGAAGGGAAAATTATAGAAATATTCCTTTAACTATTCTACTTTATTTTTCACAATTATTAATTATAGACAGATAGATCATAAATGAAATTGTAATGTCATGTATTCACATAGTGTGAATGATAAACTGAGATGTCCAGCCTGTAGAGTTAGTTCTGTAAGCCTGGATTTACTAGATCAGATTCCACCCAGTTTTTAAAATTGAAGTATTAATAATGCTTGAAATCAAATCAAAGTTTTCAGATATTTGTCAAAATGTTGATTACTTTCTGGGGTGCATATTGTGCTTAAAACCTCAGAAATACGCAGTTTTCCATGCTGAGAAATGGGCCATTGCCAAAGACAAGGTTGGGCAGTAATTTTAATATGACTTGTTTTTTCAATAATGTCTGAAGTTTGATGTGTACTGCAATTAATAAATATAAAGTTGAAGTGTTGTCTTTTTTACCAGAATCTCACCTGTTTAATTTTGCCAATAAAGACTTTGGAGCCAGAGGCTGGGGTGAAAGCCTGCTAGCTCAGAAAGGCAGACAAAGCATCTAACTGACCTTCTTCCTCATTTCACATCCTAGAGAAAGGAGCCCTCCTTCCCTGTGCTGTGCTGACCCAAAAAGCCCTCAGCTTGAATGTCCTTCTTTTCTACTTCCTGTGCATCTTTCTATCTTGTCCTCCTGGCTTCCTCTTATTCTCTGTCTTTTATTTTTTCCTATGTTCACTCCCTGTCAACTGGTTGCCTGCTCCACCTCTTGACCCATGGTTGACTTTATTTAATATTGTTTACAGTACTCAAGCAAAGGGATTTTGGATTAAAGATATGTGCTAAACCAAACCAAGAAATCTGGGCCCAGGGGACTTTTGTGAGACTGATACTCCAACCAAGGATCATGCATGGAGATAACCTAGAACCCCTGCACAGATGTAGCCCATGGCAGCTTAGTGTTCAAGTATGTTTCCTAGTAAGGGGAACAGGGACTGTCTCTGACATGAACTAAGTGGCTGGTTTTTTGAACACCTCCCCCCTAAGTGGGGAGCAGCCTTATCAGGCCACAGAAGAATACAATGCTGCCAGTCCTGATGAAACCTGATAGGCTAGGGTCAGATGGAAGGGGAGGAGGACCTCCCCTATCAGTTGACTTGGAGAGGGGCAATTGAAAAAGTGAGGGAGAGAGGGTAGAGTTGGGAGGTAATTATAGAGGGAGCTACAGCGAGGATACAAAGTGATAATAATTAATATAAAAAATTAAAATTAAAAAATAAAGATATGTGCTAGGGCTAAGCCACTACTAGAAGCAGATTTCCAGGGTTCACCCTGCAACACTGAAGTTTTGAATAAGGTAAAGCTGGAAGCTTCTAAGACGGATACATGGAAGTACACTCCAGAGAGAAAAAAGGTCTGAAAGAACAATAGTAAAAGATTTTGGTTGTCTAAAGAGTTCGAGAATCATGGAATCTGAAATGTGATGGGAGAAAAGATGCCAACCCATAATTATGTCATAGAAACACAAATGTCACAATTACCTGTACATGATGCTGCTTTGTGCAAACTTTCCAGCCAAACTGAGATATTATATAATTCTGCAAGATAATAACATCTGACAAAACCTCCATGAAAATAGAAGTAAAATCCTCAGAGAATAGCTGACTAATAGCTGCTTTTATTGTATCTAGTATGGCTAAGGACAAAATTCAACCCATTTGTTTCTGAATGATATGGACTGCTATTGTTCTAGAGAACCTATTTGTGTCTTGCGCCATGAAGAATATTGAAGAAATTGTTAGCTAAATAATCTGAAGGCATCTAGAGAGAAAAATAAAAGAAGGAGAAAGAAAATTAGCATCTTTATTGGTCAGTATGTGTGGATTTGTAAGTTCACCATGCCAGCCACATCACTTACAAGTGGCTTTATGTGCCTACTGATCCCTTATTTGCCATAGAGTCAGGTCAAGTTGTTTCACTATCTCGAGAATGCCTTCTCAGCCTCCAGAGATGTCAACAAACTATTTACCACAAATGTCACTTGGCATTAAAATACTACAGTCAGTCTTCCTGTGATGATGGTTTACACAACACCTGCAACTGGCTATACTTACCGGACATATGTGACTTACCAGTGAACACTACCAGCTATTGCTCTCAGGGATACAGGAGCTTTCTCTGACATGAACTCAGTGGCCTGCTCTTGATCACCTCCCCCTAGGAGGTATAGCCTTGCCAGGCTACAGAGGAAGACAGTGCAGCCTGTTCTAATGAGACCTGATAGGCTAGGAGCAGACCTCCCCTATTAGTGGACTCAGGGAGGGGCATAGGGGAGAAGAGAGAAGGAGGGTGAGATTGGAAGGAGACAAGGGAGGGGACCACAGCCGGGATACAAATTTGAATGAGTTGTAATAAATAATTAAAAAAGTAAAAGAAAACCTAAACCAAAGCCCAATAACATTCCCTTTAATAACACACTTGGAAAACCCCTCACCTTAAAACAGATATGTCAAAATGGTATCTTATATATGGTTATATATTTCTGTAATAATTGGCCACTTGAATTCTGTTTTATGATATATAATTAAATTTTCCACTGAAAGACTGTTACCTGATTTTTCCAACCAATCTGAAAAAGAAACCAAACTTAATTTACCCGCATCTACAGTAATCTCAACATAAATCATAGACATAGACTATTTTAAATATATGTAAAATGTAAATAATAGCATGCCTAATAGCAAACTTGTAGTTGTTAAAAATATTATGAATGGCTTCATGTCTTCCTTCTTACAGAAAATGTCATTTAAAATTCTAACATTTACTGACAACACAAAATAGAGATCTTGGTTTCTTTGATACTGTACATCTGATGTACAACCAGAGAAAATTTCATTCTGGTAGAGGGTATATATCACAAAGTTTGACAGTTACTTACCACTGGGGTAGACCTGTAGATTTTCTTTTGTGGTTCCCAAGGAAAGGATATAGCTGTTTATTTATTTCATCAGTAGTTAATCTTATACCCAGTTTTTGCCTAGCAAGAAACATGCTTTAAAACAAGTGATTGTAGTAACAACAGCAAGTGCGAGTTCTTCCCTGCAAAAGAATTAGGTATTATTTAAGGTATCTAGAGTGTGATTTATGAGTCTTAGAATTCATGCATGAGTACAGGTGCCTTTAAAGACCAGAAGTGTTGAGTCTTCTAGAATTGGAATCATCGGTGGAACTTCTGGATATGTAGTGTCTTAGCTATTGTATCTTTATAAATATCAAAATTTTGTAAAACTCAAAGTCTTAGTAAAACTCCCAAATCTTCCTTAAAAGCTCAAGTCTCAATTGTGGGTTCATATTAATATATAAATAATATATATATATAATATATATTACATATTATATATATATATATTATATATATGTGTGTGGGTGTGTGTGGGTGTGTGTGTATTCTTACTTCAAGAAGGAAGATCAAAGACACAGTCACAATCTGTACTAGGCTAAGCCAAAATACAACACTGTAAATACTTCTGTGCCCAATCTCTGGGATCTACTCACAATCCCTGGGCTCCCCAAAGGTGCTGAATCACTTTCCGGGGTAGGCCCTCTGCCACCCACACAGATTGACCTCTCATCCCAGTCTGGCTTCATTCCAAACCTGCTGCAATGTTGGGCAGTTGTCCCATGGTCCTGGTATCTCCACAATACGGGAGTTTCTTGCTACAACTGAGCTTTACTTTCTCCAATAGTCTGTCCTAGGATCTCTTTTAGGACTGTAGTGCAGCCACACAGTGCCAAGCCTCAACTGATTTCTAAGATTCCTTCATATTTTTAAAAACAGTACCAATGGGAAACTCTTAACACCACCAACTTAGACTCCCCTCAAGGGTAAAATATTGCCTGCTTCTGGAATGCAGCTTTTGTGTGCAAACTGAGGAAATGCTTCCCAGAGATCTCAGTACCATAATGCTGGTCTCTTTTTTTTAATCACAACTAATTTCTTAGCTTCAGCTGGCCAGCACTAATTATCCCAGCAAAGCAAAAGAGTCACTCTAGTGGCTCTCTTATCTTCCTAATCACAGCCAATTACTCAGCTCCAGCTAACCAGATCCAAATATTCTTATCTCAAAATATGCAGCTATCCCTCCTACTCCAGGGAAAGTGTATCTAACATATTAACATTTTGTAGATTAAAAGAGGGAAGAAGGCACTCCATTCCCTGGCCCACAGTTCTACCTGCATCTCCAGAGTCCTGCTGTCACTTTAGATGGCCAAATGAGACCCTCTGTGCCCAATTCCCTGTCAGCTTGTGTAACCCAGACAAGTCCAGCATCCATAAGCTCTGCCCTGTGCACTCCATTTTCCAGCATACAGTTTCCCCTGTATTTCCAGAGGATTGCTGGCCATCAGGAATACCAGGTGAGATCCCTTCCCACAAAATTCCCTGCTGGATAGTTCCCCTAAAGCACTCCTGACGACAGCAAACTGCACCTGCTCCCCTGTGCTACATTTTCTGGTCCACAGTTCTCCCTACATTACTAGATTCGTGTCAACACCAGGGGCAACCACAAGAATAAAGAATGCAACCAACAGGAGCCAGCCCCTGAAACTATTAATGATAAGCTGCTTTGCTTGCACACAGGAGCTTAGCATAGCTGTCCCCTGAGACTCTTCACTCAGCAGTGGATCGAAAGACACATTGAGACTCACATCCAAATATTGGTCAGAGCACGGGGAGACTTGTAGTACGGTGGGAGGAAGGATAGAAGGCAGCTAACAGGAGCCCCACAAAAGGACCAACAGTGACAGTTAACCAGGGGGGCTTGCAAGAACCGAAGCATCAGCCAAGGACCATGCATGGATTGCATCTAGGCACCCGACACAGATGTAGCTAATGGGAAGCTCCAGCTTCATGTGGGCTCCTTAGTCAGCGAAGCAGGGGCTGTCTCTGACAGGGACTCTGTTGCCTGCTTTTTGATCACTTCCTTTTGGTGGGGCTACCTATCAGCCCACAGGGGAAGAGGATGCACTCAGTACTGATTGGACTTGTGTACTTGGGTGGATTATTGGTGGGGGATGTTCCCCTTTTCTGAGGAGTAGAGGAGTGGGAAGGAAAAGAGGAAGGAAAAGTGGGATACCGAGAAGAGGAGGGATGGGCTAAGATCAGAATGTTAAATAAATAAATAGATAATAAATAAATAAATAAATAGATAGATAGATAATAATATATAATATAAATAATAAAAATAAATAAATAAATAATGACAGATAAATAAATAGATAAATAATAAATGAGTAAATAAATAAATGTGATGTAAATGAATGAAATGTGAGAGAATAAGACAACCAATGACTGTCCCAACTTGGGTTGCATACCATGAGAGATAGTCCACCCCTGACACTGTCAATAATATTCTGCTATACTTGCAGACAAAAAGCTAGCATAGCTGTCATCTTATTGGTTTCACCCAGCACCTGATGAAAACAAATGCAGAGATCCATAGCTAAACAGGATGTAAGAGGGGGAGAATGAATTGAAAGAGCCAGTGAGGTCAAGGACATCACAGAAAAAAACAAAAAAAAAACAAACAAAAAACTACAGAATCTATTAACATGGGCCAAGAGTGGCTCCCAGAGGCTGAACCACCAACCAAAGAGCATGTATTGGATGGACCTAGGTTTCCTACACATATGTAGCAGATGTACAGCTTAGTCCTCATGTGAGACCTCTAACAGCAGGAGCAGGGCCTTTCTCTGACTCTATGATCTGCCTTTGGATTCCTTTCTCCTAATTGGGCTGCTGTGTCTATCCTCAATAGGAAAAGATGTCTACATATTGATAAGCCATGGGTTGATATCCATGGCAGGTTTCCTTTCTCTGGGTAGAAGGGAGGTGGGCATAGGGGAAGGAGAAGTAAGAGGGAGTGACTGGGAGGAGAGGAGAGAGGGGAAGTTCTGATTGAGGTAGAAAGTAAATGAATTAATTAGTGGGGGGAAAAAAGAGGGTAGAAAAATGCACTTTCATCTTTAAAAGAGGCCATATCCATAACAGTTGCACTGGGTATTTGACGAAGCAAAATAATGTGGAGGCTTTATTTTTCTAAAACTCCTTTGCATGCTCTGATGATTTTAATTGTCTTCTCTTTAAAACTTAACATAAAACTTTGCACAAATATTTTAGCTTCATGTTTACATTCATTTGGGCAAAAATAAAAAAAAAACAGCTGACATTTTGAAACTGACAAAATACTTTCCATTCAATTAAGCTTTTTGCTATATAATGATAGCTATTTCTTCTTGTTCAGAATTCCCTTAAGTAACCCTAATTTATTCTGAGAGTGAAAGTCCTCTTGCCTCCTTAGACAGTAACTAATTAGAAAATTGTCTAATTCAACTTGCATCTTCTGTTTCCCATAGGAGGGGTCGTGCATGCTCTTCATTGAAGAGATTAAAAGAAAACATTCAACATATGTTTTCCCAGATTGTTTTAGTATTTCCTTGCTTACTTTTTTCCTGTGCTAAGTATAACTCTATTTCTTTAGTAGCATAATTGATTCTCAGTTGCAGACAATCACTGTTATAAAGGACCCACAGTAGACAGGAGCTACTTAAATTGTCATAGACACCTAGACAATCTTGTCTTTTATTCTTGTTTTCATTTCACAGAAGAATAAGTTGTTAGGACATTTCTATTTTCCTATGCTTTTTATCGTAAATCAACCTGTGATAAAATGAACTGACAGCTTGTTTTTCTCTTCATAAAGAAATAAAAATATTACCTTAGACATAAACAAATGTCAGGTGAATAAATGTACAGTAATATTTACATGTAAATTTTATGCTTTGAATTCAAATTCCCTGATATCTAAAACTGACTTTTTAAGAATTCAAGGGAAAAAGGTGAATGATATATGCATTAATAAAATTCACTTTATATGAAAATAGTATTTGTCAATATTGTTACTGACTGAAATTAACATTAGATCTAAAACTTCAATGACTTATATGCAAAAAATTAGTTTTCAAATATTTAAGTGTGTTCTTTCTTCAGAATGTATTTGCAGTATACCAGAGAATATTTTCATGTCCTCTGTGTTCCTTTTCAAACTCCAACACTCTACTCATCACCTTTAAAAAAAAATCTTTATGACTGAAAAATTTGTTTAGTATTTTTTTCATAGCTTTCATGTAATTCTATTGTAAGAATGTGACTCTAAGATGTTTAAATATATTAGAATAATCATGACAGTGTATGTTATATTCCTAACCAACAATACCATACTTTTATGGAATACAGCAAATCATATGAATTTTAGCTTCAAAGATAATAATTGTTTGAATTTCTCAACTTGGTATTTCTCAATAAACCTGTGGTATTTAAAAAAGATGCTTTCATGAGTCCACTTGCCAAATTTACTCAGCATATTTGAAGTGAATTTACTCTCTGCCCCAAAGAAGAAAATAGTGTTAAAATAATTTTACGAATGTGACATAAAATTATAGTGTTCACTTATTGATATTTTTCCCTTATTTATTTTCTGTATTACAAATATCATAGTGATAACTGTTTCAGAAAACTTTTCTCAGTTGTTACTATTTATCACTTTCAATTTACACTTCCATATCAAAACACAATCTCATGTCTGGTGTGTTAGATCACACCTGTAATCCTAGCAGGTTTAGCAGGTGAGGAGGAAGATTAAGATGAATCTGAGGAAACTGGGCCAGTTGGAGTCTATTTTAATGTCTACAACATATACAGTACATATTCAGAGCTATTATAGCATTGAGACAAACAATGACATGCAAGCATTGCACTTCACCGAGTCTGTATCTTTCAGTTCAATGCTCTCCAAGTACACAGCAAGACCATTTCTTAGTTCTAATTTTATACTTTAAGAACACCCAAACTGATTGCCATAGCAGCTTTATTACAAGGAGGGATCTGATTCTAGAAGGCCCTGGGATTTCCAACATCTTGTGGCTCTTTACAATTAATTATCCGGAGGCATGTGGACAGAAATGATAGTCTAGGGTCTTGACTAGGTTTCTTCATCCTCTTTCCATTTATTCTGAGAGGCACTCTCAACACCAGTAACAGTAGTTAGGATAACCCCTGAGGGGGAAATGCAAGACTGGATGTGAGACAGAATGCTGGTGGTCTGACAAATAGGAAGTGCATAGCTGATAAAGGTGGTGATTTTCTAAGAGGGCTGCTTCTTCCTCACTCTCCTGACTGAAAACAAGAACCTGGCTGTTAAAAGCCTTGTAGGCTTTTGTCTTATGCCTGCAGGTACCCTGATGATAAACTAGTTTAAAGTATTCAAGGCCAGTTCAGGACAGGTTTTAAAACAGTTGTGGGCCATCAATCATCCTGTCCTTCTTCAAACTGTCCAATACTAAATCATTGGAGGAAAACTCTTAAGAGACTTAAAAAAAATCATGCAAGAAGAAACTATTTTATAGCTTCTTAAAGCCCAGTCTGCTTTCCAGAAAGTCTTTTACTCTGTGTGCGTGTTGTAATCATGCTTTCCCACAACCAATAAGCTCCATTCTTTAGCTGCTGATTCTGTCTGGGGATATCTGTGGTGTTTGAGATTTTTTTCCCCTGTTCCTTGTTGTGCTCATGCCTTTTATTTCTTTAACCGGCAGAGAAAACAACTTAATCAAGACCCCTAGACTTTATCACTAACACAAAAGGAGACAGTTTATTAAGAGAGATGTACAGAGGAGCCGTAAGATCTGTTAGGACTCACCTGTGGCCTAGAACCACGAAATCACAGGAGTTAGGTGAGGTCCAAGGCAATGCTTTATGGATTATTTTCCTGGTACCTACTTCTCTCAAGATGATGTAAAGTGGGCTTTTTCAGCCAACTGTTTCCTTCTTCGGTGAACTTCCTGGAGATCCTGAGTTCTAGGCTCTGGCTCAGAAGCGATACCTGCGGATTTTTAAGTCTTTGGTCTCTCAGCTTCAAACTGTTGACTCTGCAAAAAACCCTTTGCAGCTGTGGAGCTGGATACCTTGATGAGGTTTTCGCCCTTAAATCCCTGTGTTCTGGACACATGGGTCCACACCTAGGTCTTGGAACACTTGGGTGTGGTCCCTGCTAGTTGAAAATAAAGACTTTCAGTTTGCTATAAACAGTTTTTAGTATTTTTCTCTGGTGGGCTACTTGTAATAATTAGTCTCAAATATGGAGTCAGTACAAAGAACATAATTCATAACAGAAAATAAACTTCAAACTAAGCTTATAGTTTGCTCTTGAAATAATAGAAGGGAATTGGTAACATTTGGGATATGTTAAAATTCTTGCTGAAATAAGTTATTAGACTATTTAAGCTATTATTTTTCCCTAGGAAAATGCTTATTTTTTTATTTCTTGAATTGTTTTTTTAAAAGGAAAGAATTACTTCAAGGAATTGTTTAGCTTAATAGTATTGAACTTTCATGAGATCTGATAATTTTAGTCATCTCCTGTTTTTTAATTTTTTAGTGTAAAACTTCTTTGTATTTATTACTTTTTACTTTTTTATTTTTTATATTAATTATAGTTTATTCACTTTGTATCCCAGATGTAGCCCCCTCCCTCATTCCTTGCCAATCCCAATCTCTCTCCCTCATCTCTTCCCAAGCCATTCTCCAAGTCCACTGATAGGGGAGGTCCTAGTCTATCAGGTCTCATCAGCACTGGCTGCATTGTCCTCCTCTGTGGCCTGGTAAGGCTGCTCCCCTATTTATTTTAAATTAAATATTTTTATTTACTCAGGGTTTGTAATAGTGCTTCACCTATTATGTTTTCTAATTGATGAAAACATGGAATAAAAAAAACCAATAAAAAAAAAAAAAAAAAAAAAAAAAAAAAAAAAAACCAGCATTTTTCTCATAGACTCTCACAAATAAGGTTTTGCTCTTTCACCGTTGTGAATGTTTTATAGGTTATTATCTTAGATAAGGTTTCTATTGCTGTGATGAAATATCATGATTGAATCAAAATTATAAAGCAAGTTTTTGGCTTACACTTTCAAATATTAGTCTTCTATTGAAGAAAATCAGAACAAGAATTTAAATAGGGCAGGAGCTGATGCCATAGAGGAGTACTGCTTACTGGCTTGCTCCCCATAACTTTCTCAGCCTGCTTTCATAGATAACTGAGAACCATAAGCACAGGAATAGCACCACCCACAAGACCTAGCCTTTCCCCCATCTTATAGAGATGTTTTCTCAATTTTGACTTCTTCTCAGATGATACTAGCTTGTGTCAAACTGACATAAAACCAGCCTGCCCATCATTAAAAACATTTGTTGTCATTGAAGTTAGAGATGCACATAGTGGTCATTCATCTTTAATAATTTTAAACATCTCATACTAATTTTTCTTTCTTTCTCTTTTATAAAATTTCCTTTACATCCTGGTCATAGGTCCTCCTTCTTTTCCTCCAGACCCTACACTTCCTCCCTCTTTCTCCTTTCTCAATTCCCCTACTCCTAAAATATAAAGATCCCCCTCCTTACCATTCCAAACCAGCACTTCAAGCAGCCTCACCTGTGAGAAGTGATCAAAAGCAGGCAACAGAGTCCATGTCAGGGACAGTCCCTGCTCCCCTTACTAAGGAACCCACATGATGGTTGGCTCTGTTGGTCTTCTTGTGGAGCTCCTGTCCCCTCCAGATCCTTCTCTTCTTTACCCCAGTCTTTCACGAGATTCCCAATAAATTCTTAATATTTTTTCTTTCCTAGAGAGATAACCTTTGTCCCAGCCTCATTGTATACTTCTGTGATCAAAGCAGATGTTGTTTTCCACCAAATTAATCCTTAGAATGCAGCAAACATGGTATTTGTCTTATTTATAATGGTGCTATGACGATACATGCCTACCAAATATTCTTAAAAGAAAAATGGTTTCTGTAGGCTCCCAGTATGAAGATATAATCCATCATGACAAAGACTTCAAGGCAGCATGAGCTTGAAGTGGCTCTTCACATGACATTTGCAGTCAGAAGGCAGACATGATCAATGTTTCTGCTCAGATCACTTTCATCTTTTATTTGATCCAAGGTTTAAACCTATTCAATGAATCTTCAGGAAGTGATTCTCCCAGAACAATTAACACATCTAGACAGTTTCTGGTGGGTATATCCAAAAACCCATCTCCTAAGCAATTGCAACTCTCATCTAGTTAACAACTGAATTAACCACCACTGTTTACATTTCTATTATTTTACGATGATAACTGCATTATTTTACTTCCATCAAATTATAATAACTACACTCACACTGTTTGTGCTTAAGGCATTTGGGCCTGTTAAGGCATAAGAGAAAAGTTGTATCAAATATGTCAATACATTTTATACTGAAATTACTAAAGCCGGTATAATAATGCTCAGGTGAACAAATGTTTATACTCTCCCATACACACAAAACATATATGTATGTATTAGAACCACAGAGCATATATGTATTAATATGCTTCTTAATTTATTTGTGCATTAGAAAACTAAATTGTGCTGCTGGTTGATTCCGTGTTAGAGGAGTCTCCTGGTATTAGTGTCTTCAAAAAATTAATTCAGTAGGAAGACACAAATAATTTAATTAAAAGTTCATTTAGCAAATCATAAGCAAGCACTGTAAAGAGTGATAAGAGCAGGCTATCCCATGGGTGGGTCTCAAAAGCACAGAAGGTTCTAAAACACAGGGGGTTCTATGCTGTGAATTATAAAAAAGATTCTTTATAAATATTTATGTTATGTAGAGTGGCATATCCATTGCCTATGGTGCCTTTTTTCCCTAAGCCAAAGCATTTTCCTACCTATAGTACTCTAAGGACCACAGTATAATAACATTATGATGAAGCTAAAGTCTTCTCAGGATATGGATTTATTGTTAGTGTAGGTGTAGAGGAAATGCTCTGGTGCCTTAGTTCTTGATATAGCAGGGCAGTCTATATGTAGCTTATGTGATATGTAATCATTAAGGGGCACTTTCTTCCATGAAATGACACACATACAGGCATACAGGGTGCCTCAATGTGATTCATAAGAAAATACATAAATGGAGCTTTGCTGTTTTGAAACATGTTGCAGAGGTCTGCCTAGTCCTTCCTTTCCTAAGAGAATAAAGCTAAGAAGTGGGTGTTTAAAGCACAGTGTACTCCACAGAGGACTGGGACTCTTTAACACCACTGATTGTCTATGTCCTCCCTTCCCTGATCTATAAGAAATAAATTCTCTTTCATGGCAAGCTACTCACATTCCACTACAACCATTCCAAAATCTATGTAAGTTCCATTAGTCCTAGAACCTCAGTGGTCAATATTGTACATATTTACATTCTATACATTTGAAATTTTATGGTTCTGGAGATAGAAACAATACAAATCCAAAGTTCAGGTAACTTGAAATACAAAAAAGAAACAAATGTGGAAGTTACATTCAGATAAGGGCATTTAAAATTCAGGGAAAACTTTGATTTTCTTTTAAATGCCTACAGAAATGAATTAAGAAAGATGTAAATATCTAAATAAATTATGCATGTAAGTGCTTTTTTGACAAGAAACTTCTTCCTCTAAAGAAGAAAGAAAATAGTGAAATTATAAAAGAATATTTTTAAAAGTAAACATTGAGCTGAATAGACAGCCAACAGGTTAGCTGCATTTCCTGTTCATCCAGAGGTTGTAGTTAATTCCTATCATCCAGGCAGCTCACTACAACTGTAGTCCCATTTGATCCTCTGTCCTCGTCTATTGTGCAGACATAAATGCAGACAAAATACCAATATACATAAAAATATGTTTTAAAATTGAATTTATAATCCTAGTCTATCAGGTCTCATCAGGAATGGCTGCATTGTCTTCCCCTGTTGCCTGGTAAGGCTGCTTCCCCTTCAAGAGGAGGTAATCAAAGATCAGGCCAATCAGTTCATGATAGAGACAATCCCTGTCCCCATTACTGTGGAACCCACTTGGACACTGAACTGCCATTGCTACATCTGTGCAGCGGTTCTAGGTTATCTCCATGAATGGTTCTTTGTTGGACTATCAGTCTCAGGAAAGACCCCTGTGCCCAGATTTTTTGGTTCTGTTGCTCTCCTTGTAGAGCTCCTGTCCTCTCCACCTCCCCCTTCTTTCATAAGATTACCTGTACTCTGCCTAAAGGTTGGCCATAAGTCTCAGCATCTGCTCTGATACCCTGCAGGATAGAGGAAGACCTCCCCTAGCAATGGTCTTGGGGAGGGGCACTGATGGAGAAGGTGGAGGGAGGGGAGGAGGCAGGGAGCTACAGGGGAGATACAAATTGAATAAAGTCTAATTAATAAAAGTTAAAATAAAAAATTTTTAAAAAATAACTTATAAAAAGATTTATTTGTGTATTGAAAAGAAAATTGAGAAAGGTTATCAATAAAATGTAATTAAATGTAATGCAAAATAAAATATTCTAGAAGAGAATAACTGTTCAAAAACATTTTCAAATGTCTAAAATATATACAAAATATTGATGTTTAATGTGTAGGTATGTATTTATATCAACATGTAATATAAATATAATACATATAAAATAATTTAGAAGCAGAGTTAGGTAACTAAGAATTTTCAGTTTCATGAATGGCTTCATTTTATAAAGCTGGGGAAAGAATGTCTGGAATAAAACCAAAAATAATAGGAAGAAAATTTACAATGGTTAAAATTAAGAAAAGAAAAATGTCAGTAAATATCAGGTAATAGAAGGGAAAGTAAATTGAAATGGAAATTACTTAAATGGAATTACTTATTGCAATGAAGTTAATTAAAACATACAACTTGTTAAAATTGCAAAATATTTACCATTGGGTGATACATGTGATATATGGAAACTTGAAATATCATCCCTATTGTCTTTAAAGTTTACTGAAAAATAAGAACTGAATAAATAAAAAATTATCCATAAGATGGAATAGGCAAAACACCCAGGAGTACTGGTGTTTTGAGAAGAACTACATCAACTGTCACTGAGAAGATCAGTTCATTTGGATAAAAGATCAGGAAACCTAGATTGATAGAAATGTTACATTATAAGTGGGGTTGAATTAACATTATGAGGGAAAGAGAAGCTCATGGTGATCCCAGCCATTCAGCAGCCTTACCAGCCCACAGAGGAAAATGATGCAGCCAGTCCTGATGAGACCTGATAGGCTAGGGTCAGATGGAAGGGGAGGAGGAACTCCCCTATCAGTGGACTTGAAGAGGAGCATAGCAAAAGATGAGGGAGGAATGGTGGGATTG
Source organism: Rhombomys opimus (assembly GCA_010120015.1). Classification (NCBI taxonomy): domain Eukaryota; kingdom Metazoa; phylum Chordata; class Mammalia; order Rodentia; family Muridae; genus Rhombomys; species Rhombomys opimus. Next base: position 181,838 of record REGO01000469.1, on the reverse strand, counting down.
AGAGGGAATGAGGGAGAGGGCAACAGCTGTGATACAAAGTGAATAAACTGTGCATAATATAAAAAAATTAAAATTAAAAAAGGCTAGCAAGGTTTCACAGCTATTATCTCAGAGACAAGTTGAGAAAGAACAGAGAAATGAGAAATGCAAAGCATTCCATCACCACTGTGGTCCAGTAGCAGGAACAGAAAAAAAAAATGCAAATGGTACTATTTAATGCTAAAACTGTATTGGGATTTGAGGATGTTTGTAAGAAAAATGGCTAGTGTCAACACAAAACACAGCTCTCACTTTTCTGGTAGCAAGAATTACTTTCTCTAGAGACAAAGTGGGGTTAACATGGTCCAGGACACAAGTGTAGGTTATCCTATATTCAGTGTCCCAGCACTGAGGTGGTTTCTTGGAGTTTTATAGATTCATAGAACAAAGACATGCACAAATTGAGGGGGATAAATCAGTGAGGAAGTTACAGCAAGATACAGAAAGCTTTTCTATATGTTTCAGATGTTATCTGATGACATTCTTAGCTGTTGGTTTGGTGGAAACTAGGAGTATGATTAGTTAATAGGTTCCAAATGATATTTATCTATTAGTTAGTTATAACACAGACCAGAGCAAGGAGTGGGAGAGTATTTACTTTAAAACCTTAGCCTGGACCAGGTTACTCCCCAACAGGCTAAGACTGTGGACATATAGCAGTCCACACACTCAAGACCACTGAAGAACACTAGTCAATCCTCTTTCCCACAGCCTCTTCCCAGGAATTCTATCTGAACCTGGAAAATACTCAGATATCTGGCTTAAACAAAGAACAGGCACATACCTTAGTGACAAAGCACTTAACATGGACAGTTCCCTGGTTTGTTCCACAGCAACACACACACACACACACACACACACACACACACTCACATACACACAGGAGGAGGAAAGGGAGCTAGGGAGGGAGGGAGGGAGGGAGAGAGGGGGAAAAGGAAGAATGTGAGAAAGTAAGGAATGCAAGTATGGAGATAGAAGGGGGAGGGACAAAGAGAAAAAGGACTGGAAGATGAGTAGGAAGAGAAACAAGAGAGTCAAAACACAGCATAAACCAAAAGGTGATAATTAAGAAGAAATGAAAAATTACTACAAGCTCAATCTATAACTCACACAGATATAAGCAGAAATTTAAAACAGGCCTGTGTATACAAAAGAAAAGCCAAAAGGAGTTAATAACCTTCCAATACACATTAGGCCTGCATTACTTCACTAGTAAATCCTTCTAAACAGTTAAGAAATCATTGACATAAATTATTACCTTATTAGAGAATAAGAAAACATTTTTCAAATTACTCTCATTGATCTTATATCTTAATCAAAGGTTACTTAGAAATAACTACAGGGTAGTATCTTCCTTGAAATATTGAAAAATATCTGTAGTCATAAATAAAACAGAAACAAATGCATTAAAAATGTTAAAACTAAGGCACAAGCCATTTAATATTTGAAAATTAAAATAGCAACCTCCCAAAACAATAAGAAAAAAGAAAATATAGGCTCCAAAACTGTCACTTAGTGAGAAAAATATTGATAAACTGCAACATCCATTTATGGCCTCAAAAATGTCAGAAAAGTAACAATAAAGTGAAACTAACTTAACAAAAAATAATAAATAACTAAAAGTAACAATTATAATCTTTCATACAATGAAGTATGTTCACATATCTAATAAGAGATTACAATATGAAATCAAATTTAAACCACTGTTTATATAGATTAAAAAATAATGATTTTTTTTTAGATATAAAACTGGTTACAAAATATACAAATATGAGCAAATCACTAAATAAAGCTAAAAATCAATGATGTTAGCAAGCATGGAAATCTGACCAAGTGAGGGGATAGTAAATAGTCATTGAGTGGGAGGTCCATTCCTGTTAGATACCAGTTCTTTCAAACTTGAACTCTAGAGTCAAACAATCCCAAGTTCTTGCAATATTTCATAGCTATCAAGAAAAGGTTTCTAATGCCTAAAGGAAATTGCAGTATATAGTCTAATGTATACATATGTATGTATGTATACATATAACTATATATATTAGAAGCAATATATATATATATATATATATTCTTATAAATATATATGTAAGAAAAATGCAAAAAAGATTTAGGAATAACACTACTAAATTCAGAAAACTCAGTTATCAGTGGCAAGAATTAATTTGATCAGGTTTGCATAACATAAAACGCATGATTCCTATTCTGAATCAAATGGATAGCTTAGTTTTCCAGACAGACATGAGTAAAGAAAGTATGGGTAAGTATAGAAAGAATTCAATGAGCAGCATGATAAACAGATGAACAGTATACATCAATTATTTTTCTCTTTTCTGTGATCAAATAATTGACAAGAAACATCTTAAGCAAACAGGACTTATTTTGTATTATGGCTGGAAGGAGTGTCACCCCCAAGGTTGAGAAGGTATGGCATCGTGGGGCTCCCTTAAAGCTGAAGTGTGTAGCTATAGTCTTCCTGGTACCATGCTGGTTGGGTAACAAGCAGAGGGCACGCAAGAAGCCAGCTTTACTCTAAATTCATGGATGCACTCAGTGACCCACATCATCCAGGAATCAGGAAACTCCTAGTGGTTTCTGAACCTTTTCTAATTGCATAGCCATTTATTGACTATTCAAATGCTTGACTCTCCAGACTCTAATACAAGTTGACTTCACAACATTTTGTACAGTTTGTTGAAGTTAAAGGTCCATGTTCTGTAAAGTTTTATAGCTTCTATTCTTGTTCTTTCATTGTTAGTGGACAAAGTTATTTTGAAAAAAATAAGAGACAATATAAAGTATGGAAATATAAAATGTATTAAAATCAATATAAGGACTCTGCTCTCCTAACTTAGTATGTGAAAAATTAAAAACAAAAAGCAAGCCCAACAAAGATAAGCAAATAAGAAAAACAAAAAAAAACTCTATCAGTTATGAAGATGATATAAAATTTGTGGTGTGTTTGTGTGTGTGCATGTGTGTGTCTGTGTCCTTTGTGTCTTTGTACAGAGGCAAGAGTTAACACACGGTGTGCATCTCTATATTAATCTGTTATTGCTTTGCTTTGAGGTATGTTACTCTGTGAGCCTGAATTTTACAAGTTGTAGGATTGGCTAGTTCGAGAGCCTAGGGATCTATTATGTCTTTGGCCTGCACTGAAGTTATAAGTATAAGCTCCAGAGTTGGATTTCGACAGTTGTTCTGAGGTTAATGTTCCCCATCATTGAACAGTAAGTGTATCACCTACAGAGACGTCACCTAGGCCAGGAACTCAAATTCTGTGCAAAACAGCCAATGAATATATCCATCCCAAATTGTTACCTATGTACACATAGAAACTAATATTTGTGATAAAAATTGAGTAATTTAATATATATCATACCCTTATAAGACTTTTTTAAAAATTCAGTTAAAGAAAAATTATATATGTAGTATATAAAACCAACTTCTCAGAAGAAAATAATGGAATAAGTGTTACTTTTCATTTATCACCAATTTCTTATAGGAGACAACTTCTTTAATTCCAAAAAATAATTTTCATTAATATAATTTTATGAATATTAAGATAAATCACACAATGATATTGTAAATATGTAAATTTAAATTATACTTAAAGAAAAAAGGGAATGAAGATGCATACAGATTCATCAGGAGAAAAATTCACTGTTATAAATATAAAGCACAATATAATGCCATACAGTTATAATATTTGAGGATCATTATGAACACATAGATGCTATGGGAAGCAACAATTATAGAAAAGAAGAGATATAAAAAGTAAAGAAAAGAGAAATGTAGGTGTTCTCAAGTTGGAGTTCATGTAACTTAAAATGCACACAAATGAATGGTCTTCCAGATAGTCTGTTTTCAAGATCATTGAAAGTACTGAAGCTTATCCCTTGCATAACCCAAAATGAGCTGCCAGGCCAGCACTGAGCAAACGAATTGCCTCGGGATTCAACCCAGCACTGACATCAAATGTAATTGAGCCCTTTCATCTCAAACTTAAGAAAGTGGTCAAATTTTCTCTGTATGAGTCTTGAGCAGCAAAGCTGACCTCTTTAATGGAAGAGTGACTTTCGACAGACTACTGCTTTTCAGCTTGGTGAGTATGTAGAACAAAGTGCATCTTATAACTAAATAAACTCTTAAAATGATCATCAATTTTACTGTGAGAAAAAAAATTTTCAGGATTAAATTTTTTTATTTTTGTATAAACATTAACACCTAAAACTTTTATTTATTTATTTATTTATTTATTTATTTATTTGCCACTTGAGGAAAGACATGACTTTCCTTGCAGTTTCTGATGCGAGGAACAATGAAGTTGGCTCCATATAGAATGAATAGTGTACAGAGTGTCTCACATTGAAAAAAATGTTGGTTTTCTGGTTTTCAAACATGTCATTAAGCACACAATCTTATTTCTTTGCTTAGCTCATAATTGATGTTTTTATGCAGAATGATTTTGGACAGAGATACTGTTTTTGAACAAGAGTATATCTCATCGACCTTTCATTTCTCCCCATCAGTTTCAGTTTCCTAATTTGCCACTTTCGATGAAGGAAACAATTAATTTGTTCTTACATTCATTGTTTTTGTTTTCACACTACATTTTCAAAGCATGAGTATGATAATTTTAGGTATGATGACACTGAATTTTTTTTGCCTGCTTTCTCAGCAATATTGCTCTTTTAGAGAAAAAGTGAATTATAGGGACGCAGCCGATTGGTTGATTGGTGGAATATCATCTACAAGACTGCGCTCAATGCTTCCAATCCTGCAAGAGCAGGAAGAGGAAGAGAAAAGAGAAGAGAAAAGGGAGAGTGGATAAACTGACGTAGTAACAGATGAACCGAATGATAATTGTTAATAATGAGTAAGAACACATGTCCTCTGACACATATGTGCAAAACATGTTATGAAAAATAACATAAATAATTCATAAGGTAATTAGAGGAGACTTCTGGCATTATTGAAATCTAGAGGGCAGAATTTTGCATTAGAAAAATAGCTCTGAATATAAATACTGAAGTATGTGATGGAGAGTGCAATAAATCAGAGTAATGACAAATCAATATTTAATCACAAAAAATATAAAGTGAGTTTAAAGGAAACAGAATGCATTATCCCCTTCTAATTTACAACGCATTTGGTAGCTGAATCATTTGTCTTTGTGATTATGAAAAAAGAACAACTGATTTTATATTTTCATTAGTTTTTCATTCTTTTTTATCATCTCTTAAAATATGATTTCAGAATCATTGTATAAAAATTGTTTGCGTATGTTTTATAAGAACAGGAGAAATAAGCCAATGTGATCATTCATACTTGTTAGCCAAATACCTGAGAGTTAGAAAAAGGATCAGGAGTTCAGGGCTACCGTTGGCTGTATAATAAATTTTAAAACAGGTTACTCTGAGGGCCTGTTTTAACAAAGAACACAAGACTAAAACATAAGAGAAAATAAACCAAAACAACAAACAAAACCCAGAATGTTCTTTCTCTTGTAAAATGCTTCAGATTTTACATTTGATCATTATGAAAAGCCAGTATCAGTCCACTTTCTTGTTATTGTTTATTATCTCCTTTTCTATTAATTTGCTGGAGTTTTAGTACAGAAAGTAGAATTTCATGATACCTGGAACTGTGTTTATTTTGTGTAGGTTCTTAATTTTGTTGATAAAGGAATTTTAAAATGGATTCAGAAGGAAGTTTGAGGACCGTTGTTTTTTTTTTTTTTTTTTTTTACCGTTGAGGGGGAAAAGTTAACACAGACAAGCTGTTAATCATGGTAGTTGTCGTCAGGAGAGGGCCAAGTAAGAGGGATGGGATGCCATGCTTCTGGTTAACAAGAAAGCTGACAAATTCAGCAATTCAAGTCTGCTAACAGAAGTCTAGTTGTCTTCAGAGAAAAGAACAATGAGGAAGCAAGAGTACCCATGCAAACACATATTTAGTATTTTACTGATCCTTAGGTCAGAAATTGAGGGGATCATGAAAAAACTATACTCTTTGAGTTACAACTCAGAAATAGCTGTGAAGATCTGCAAGTTACTGAATATCTAGAGGGACTTCTGGGTAATTTAAGTGAATTATCTATTAGGAAATAGTTATTCTTCTCATCTCTTCACCCTTTTCCCCACGAATCTACTCTCCTGATGGGGGTCCTCCTAACCAGATTACTGACAGTTCTAATTGGACTGACTCCCAAGTGAGGGGAAAATAAAATATAACGATCTATTATCTGTGCATAAGAGGATACTATTTTTTTAGACAGGGCTGGAGATAGAACGTAGTTTATTCTCTTTTGACCAAGAGGAAGAAATTTTCTTTCAACAGGCCTCAAGTAAGTAAGGCCTGATACCTCCACCATTTCATATGGAATTTTAAATCCTAAGGAAGGTCAAATCTCCTGTTTCTTTTTCTAGTGTACCTAGAAAGCAGAAACAAAGAAGGCTGTGTGTCACAACCTTGAAATCTGATGGGAGCATCTTCTGCCTTCACAAGTTCTTTAACTAGAGCATTTGTAGAGAGCAGTCACACTCAGCAACTGTTCCCTTCATTCTCCCGACAACTAACAGAAGGGAGAATTAGGGTCTGGAGGAGAGTATTGGTAGGATCCTACATGAGATTACACCTGTGCTTTTAACAAAGTAGAAGACATTTAAATTTTTTTGTCTTTATTATTATATATTGGTATTTGTCACAGGATATAAGATTGTGAAGAAAGATTACAGATTGCTACTAAAAATAAATTTCCTTATATAGACATTTTGTGCAAGGTATTAATTTGTATAAAAAAATTTTAAAAAGCAGGGTGTCTTCATCTGCCATTCTTCGTTATGAAACAAGCTGTTGTCACTTACCCAGCAGTTCAAGTGTGTCTGCAAGTGCAGTGTCACCCTCAGCAGGGCGTATGTTAAGCATCTTAGAGTGCATGCTGTGGTGGGATTATTGCAAGGTACCAATATTCCAGCACAGCTGGTAGAATTCCCTAAAAATGCTGTGTTTGTCCTTTACCTTGAGATCTCACTAGGGGCACAAAACTTGCATGTGCCTTAATTTGCCCAGTTATGGTGCTACGTCCTTAAATACACATCTTAGTAACTAGGCAATTCAGTCTTTTGAGGGAATAAATTTAGCAGAGCACATATGTGGTTTGCAAATTGTCAAATATGCAGGCATTTAGAATTAGAATATTTAGAGGTTTTTGTTTGTTGTTGAGGAATTTTACATTTTATTACATGTTTTACATTAGATAAATTTTCATGTTATCAGATATCTTGCTTTTATACACAAATGATCTTATAGTTGCAGCTCTGTTTTTTGTTTTGTTTTGTTTTATTTATTTATTTTTTTTTTATGTATTTCCCAAGTGAAATGAATACCATTTTTATGCACTTCTCGGGTTCTCCCAGATACAGTGAATCAGCAAGTAAACCTCTATTGACATAAAATTTCAAACTGTACTTTTTCTTACCCAGAAGTTTCGTGAGCCAGTTATATTTGTTATGGTTGTTAATTTTAGTAAACCTGACTGGAATAAAACATGCCCAGTTATTTAGCTAAGTGTCATTTCTGGGTACATCGGTGAAGAAATATGTAGATAAAATGAGCATTTGAATGATAGTGTTAGTGAAGCATTCAGTGTATATGGGCCTCAGATTATACAATAAGGTCTGAACATAATAAAAGGAAGCACAGTATGATTTATTTCTGATTCGCTGTCTTGATGTTGTTCTGTGTTCTCTTACATTTCGGTTCAGACCCTGAGAACAAAGTCTTTCCCCTTTTTTCAACTCTTCAGATTAAGACACATGCCACACTCAAGAGAACTTATTCCTGAAACCTTATAAATAAAACCTGAGATGTTGAACAGACTCTCAGACTACAGTGATAAATGATAAAGAAAGAGAGAAAAACCAACAAAATAATAAGGAATCTCAAGCTAATGACTGACAAAGAAATGATCAGGAAATTGATAGTGTTTTTACATAGGTATACAGTTGTTCATCATGATGTTTCAAGTTTTAAATTTCTCTTCTGGGGTTTTAAAGGGAATTCCCTGTGTAAAATGGAGATAATTGTCATTTGGTGTCTAGAGAATTTGTATTTATGAGTTCTCTTTTCCTGAAGGGGAAAGGACACAAATATTCTATATTGTGGACAAGCAAGAAGAGAATCAAGATGGGAAGAAGGTCCCCTGTGGTAAGGATGGAATCACCTTTGTCATATGTGCCTATGAATGCTCCTATTTATATTTAAAGAATGAAATATCCTTTAGTCATTGTTTTGTTCTTCTGTTACTGATTCTAGTTCTTGGATTTTTCATCTCCTAATTGTTCTGTGAAAATTTTCTGGAAAGATGGGAACAAATGCAAATTTATCCCAAATAGTACACCAATGACAGCTCAAGGTATTGGTTCCCTCAACGTAAAAATTGGCACACTAGTGAGTTTCCTGGACATACTTATGAAGTATGGGTACTGAAGTAGAAACAAACTAGAAACAGTTGCATCACCAAAAAAATATCACATTCTGAGTAATGATCATGGGAGCTGTAACCTCAGACTTCTCTGCATGAGGTGAAGGTAGCTCTACAGGTTGGCCAGTATCCTTAAGGCAGCTCTGCTGGAAAATCACTTCTGCCCACCAATTGTTAATTATGTTTTGTGGAAGGTGACTGTGCTTTTGAACATTTCATCTCTCCTGGACATGTGAAATTTGTTTACTTCCTGAGTCAAAGAGCTATCCTTTCCTTTAGGAGAGCGTGCTTCAAAGTGCTTCACAAATATTGTATCAGCTACTTTCACACAATATATGTATGTGTATATATGTGAAAGAGAGAGAGAAAGAGATTCAGTTTGTCAGCAGATCCAAGACTAATACAGTGAATTAAAACAAAAAATTATAAAATCAAATACAATTTTCAAAGTTAAGTTAGCTTGAGTTTTTGTTTTGTTTTATTTTCTGTTTTGTTTTGTTTTGCTTTTCCTCTGCTAATAATCCATGAGATGAAGAGACTTGGGCAAAAAAAAGACAGGCCCATAATTATTTTCCACATCTAGTGTTTGCATTTTCAACATACATTGTTTTACCAGGATTAAAAAAAATGTGATTTCCATCTGCTTTATGACATCTTCCAGCAGAAAGAACCTAAATAATGAAACATCCCAAATTACTAATCACTTGACATTATTCATAGGTTATGTGTTTTCTAAATTTATAAACAAAAGATAGTTACTACAGGTAACCCATGGCCAAGGTTATATAAATTATATATATTATATTTATCTATATATATAAATTATTTATATATATAAATTCTCTATTGAGAATCTATAAATTTATAAACTCTCTATACAGTGACTCTTCTTATCAAATGTCTTCTTTATATTTTAACTATGGTATTGTCTTCCTAGTACTAGGAATGGGGCACAAACAAGTAGATTTAAACCTATATTGCCCGTACATTATTTCAATTGTTTGCCACTTCTGGTGGTGTAAAAATAACTTTTATTTGCCAAATTGTAATTGTCATCTCAGAGGCTTACTTATTCTATCTGCTAACATAGGCCTAGAATGTTTTCAGCCTATGAAACTTACTACAGCATAAGCTTACTTTTCCTAGGTCTTTCTGAACTCTGGCTGGTAAGCTCAACTCAGCTGTTCTGGTTCAAAGTCCTCTCCAAGCTGATTTATTTAAACTGAGTTCACTCAATTTCTTACTGAATTGCTTTGCTTGGCCTTAAACTAACTCGATCAATCTATAATAATCTTCTGGCTTTTCAGTCTCTGGCTAGTTCTGTTTTCACATGTATCTAGTTTGTTCTTTCTTAAAACTCTCTGTAAAACTATCTCAGTAAAACTTCTTCCTTTCTATCTCTCCCTCTCTCTCCCTCCCTCTCTCTCTGTGCTGCGCCATTAAGTCCCGTCTTTTTCCTCTCTCTTCTCTGGAAAGTTGGCATATCTTATTCTGTCAAATCTTTCTATGACTCATCACTTTGTCTTCCTCTCAATTAGAAGTCACATTTAAACATGGGTTCTTTCTTCTACAAATGAACCTTACCTACACTGTTAGGGATTAAAGGTGTATTCTAAGTGTCTGTCTGTATTTCAGCCAGATCATACTGTAAACCAGGGTGTATTTGAATTTCAGCCAGATTACATAGACCTAGAAGGTCTTTTGATGTTATTAGAGCAGCCATGTGTTGGATTAAAATCCTTCTACTTGGTGGTGTGGATAAAATAGTTCCACCCATAAGCTTATTTATTTGAACACTATTTTTTAGTGCTATTTGGAACAGCTGTGGAACATTTTGGAGGTGAAGCCTTGCTGGAGAACATATGGGTTGAGTTTTGGTAGCCTGTCTCACTTCCTGATCTTTCATTCTGCTTTCTGTGTGTTCATGAAATGCAAGCATTCTGTCTCATGACTGCCTGCATGAACTCATGCTTCTGTTCTCATGAATTCCCACCATGATAGATTATATATCCCCTCTGGAACTGTAAAGCAAAATAAACTTTTTCTTTTCTAAGTTGCTATTTGTCAGGGTATTAAACCTAAACAAAAAAATATATAAATAATATAGTAATTAATATATTATTGATAAAAAACATTCATTGTTCAGCACAGAGTCAAGGAAAAAATTAAGTCAGAGAGTAACATATTAAATCTCCCAACCCATAATTAAAATGAGGTGGAATGAAATATTTGAATTACAACATAGAAAGGACTTTAGTGAACTAAACCAAACCGAGTGAAATATTTTCTTGACTATTCATGTACACTAACTTTTCATGTGATATTACTAGAGTAAATCTTGGCAGTTTTATTAATTACTATTATAACCTCTAGGTTTATGCTTCTGTAAGAAAACAATTTTTCAGTTAATTATTTAATTTATTTATGCAGCTATAAAATAGCAGTCATAGTCATTTACTTGGTGATGAAAATTAATATTACTATTGAAGACATATTCCAAGCTTTAAAAAGCACTGTAGAGGTTATGGCCTATTAGGAAGAAAGCAAAACAATTGGGGATTTGTAATACTATATGAACCATTTTTTGATAAGAGAAAAATATAAGATTTAACCACAAAGTGCTCATGTCTGATTCAGTTTGTATTTTTTTTTTTTTTTGTATAATTGTTTTCGGATAAAGGAAACAATTAGGATAAATAGGAGTCTTTTTCTAATTTTACAGACTTGGGAAGACTATATGCTCTGGAAGAAGCTTATTAAAGGTGATTCAACACAAATGAAGTAGAAGAAAATGACTGCTCTTTGCTTAAATGTAGATATCGGTCTAATATAGGTAAATTCAACTTGACAAACCATGGAGACACAATTTGTAACTATGTTAAATGAGCTGATATAGTTCAGAATTAACAAGAGCACATAGAAATAGACAAATAGCACATAAAATAGAAATATAGATAATTTATCAAAATATGCTTTGCAAATATCCATTGGGCTTCAGTTGGAAAAAATTATGTGCTATTATGTGGTTATGGTTAAGAAAAGGAGACATGCAGGAAGATGAGATGAAAATATACAAATACGCATTAAGAATATTTTTAACTCATAATTCTGGTGAAAAATGTACTTGATGACCTGAGTTGGATAGTTGTTTCATGAGGAATATCAGGTGGTAAACATTAAGAAGCAAGATTATAGTTTAGAGTGCCTTGTTATAGTATAGGTATACTATGTGTTAGAGGTATCCTGCTGGTTGAGGTTGCAGTTTTGGCCTGGACAGGGAAGCCATTATGAGCTTGAAAGGTAGAACCTTTGGTGGGGTTCCCTGCTCTCTGCCTGACTTCATCTGGAAAGTGTCTTTAGGGACAGACTCCCCTAACTGTGTTTGATGTCTGGCCTCAGACACAGTCCCAGTGCCTGTATGTTAATTAGGTCCTGAGTTCCTATTCTTATGATAGGAGCCTGCTGTATAATGCAAATCAAGCATCCTGGTCCTGTGCCTACTTCCAACCAATTATGTACACCTATCCTTGCAGCCCCCCCCCCCCACACACACACACTCAACTAGGTGTATATAATATTTGTTCTTTGGAATTAAAGTAGAAGTAGCCATCAGCTGTTCCCAGTGTGTGATTCCCCCTATGGTTCTTGCCCTGGCGACTTAGAGGGCTGCTGGGAGACAGCCCCAGGCAGGAGGAGAACAAACAAATATGAAGAAAAAATTATTCCTAGTTCTTTTTTGTTTGTTTTGTTTTTGTTTTTTTATTTTCATTTTAATTTTTTGCTTTTTATTATTAGTTACATTTTGTTAACTCTGTATCCCAGCTCTTAGTTCTTAAAGTAAAATTTATTCTTTGAAATTTTCATACATTTGAATACTAACCCCCAGATTACAATGTTCTCCATACACCTTTTAATGTCCTTTCAAACCCTGTCATTTCCTCTCTTTTCCCTATCAATCCTCCTCCCATGTTCATGATTTTTCGTTTAGTTTGTAACTAGTTTAGATTTATCAGAATCATTTCTATGTTCATGACTTGTACATTATTTAGGATTCTGTACATGTATAACATTTGAGAGAGTAGAGAGAAACAGAGAGAGAGAGAGAAGGGAGTTGGAGAATGAAGAAGATTAGGAAAGTGTCTAATGTGATTATGGAAGCTGAGAATCCTATGGCTAAATCTTAACCTGAAGGCTCTGCAATGAGAGTACTGTGCTCAATCCAGGACTGAAAGTTTGTGAAGTCTGATGGTGAAAGTCTGTCACTGCAAGCCTCATAAATCTGAGTTCTGATGTCTACGAGTAGGAGAACCCATGTCTCTCAGTGAACGCAGGGCGAGGAGAGAGAAAAAGACCCATCATTTCTCCCAATTTTGTTGATCTCTCTGGGTATCTGTCTGTGCTACCAGCTGGTGGGACCATGCATGCTCAAGAGAGGACAGAAAAAGCATACTTGATGCACTCATACCCACAGAGCAGTCTGCTAAAGAAGGCTCTTAGAGTCACAATCAGTGATATTGCTTTACTATTTGCTCAGATATTCTTTAACACTTAAATTTTATTATCTCCACAATTGGGATTCTGAATTTGTTATTCAATTAATAATTTATTCATCCTAATTTTTAATTAGAATGTTTATGATATTAAATTAGTTTGCGATTATTTTCATTGATACTGATACAATGTTTTGCAATAAATTATGTGCATGATATAGAGCTAAGGAAAACAATGAAATGATGATTGAGACTAAGAAATATAAGAAATATTCAGTGAAAGTATATGAGAACAGATGGTGAAGTCTGAAACCATTATATGTGGGGTCAGCCTGTGGCTGAGGAGAACATTAGGAAGAAGAGGGAATTATGTGTAAAGGAATAATGAAAACACATTCACTTTACAACTGAAAACCATTTACATACATTTAAATATAGATGAGAAAAGAAAAGGAAAATAAAAGGGAGAAAAATGTCATATTAGGGGAGTTTTTTAAAATATATTAAATATTTAAAAATCTCTATTAGGTATTGCAAATCTGTAAAACTCACTTGGGATAGTAGTATGCAATCAATTAAAACATTTAAATTACTTATTTACTGTTGATATAGCATAAATTGCTTTAGAAGGTAAAATAGACCATAAAGAAAGAGTATTTCCTTCCGTATGGATTTTAAAATGTCATTAAAAATACTATGTAATTTGAATAAAAAGTATATTCATAAATATCCATGCAGAAATATATTATTTTTACTTTTTATATTTATATTTTAAAATCACAATATAAAATAACATAAAGTATATAATATAATAGGGAAGCATATACATTTTTCAATCTTTTGTCCAATTAGCTTTATATGCTTTCATATCCTAAATAACAATTTTTAAATTGCTAATAATATTTCCATTTCAATATTTTATATAATTTTCTGAAAGTAAAGTTACCCAGTCATATAATATTTAAGAGGTTGATGCAGCAAGTAGTATAGATATAAAAGGTTTCCAATAATGTATCCAGATACATTTTTTAAAATGACTTGCTTTATTATTGTGTGTATGGATGTTTCCTGCATGCATGTATGTATGTATATTTCTTCACAATGAAAACATTGTCAGATACACTGGAATTGGAGTTAGATACAACGTTTCACTTTCCTGTGGGTGGTAGGATTGAACTTGAGTCTTCTGGAATATCAGAAAGTGCTCTTAACTAATGGACAACCTCTCTAGCTCTTATCCAAGTACTTTTAAACTCCTGGAAAATAGCATGTATCATTAGGAAAGGCTATGTTTTTACACACACATTATTACAAACATAGGATCATAAGAGGGCAAACACTGTGCATGCTTTCACTTTCAAACCTAAATGCATTTTTTAATGGTAACTACTGAATTCTGCTCTATCTAAGTTGAGAGGAACTTGAGAAAAATGGAATAGGCAAGTAGTTACAAAACTCATATACAGTCAGACAACATAGAACAAAAAAAAAATATTTGAAGTTAATCATTGTCATTTAAAAGTGTGAATTAAATCATGACTCAATTAAGGACATTTGAGTAGAAAGTGTTCTCAGGGTAAAAACACACCTTGTCTAACATTTCTGAACAATTTTTTTTCTACTGACCTCACAGCTAGCAGTTGAAAATTAAGTGAACTTCCAGTGAAGTTATATGAAGTCGTTCTGTATTCATGACCCACTGTCTACCACACAGAAATAGGATTATTTAAATTAGGAGTTTGAAGAATGTAATGGAGAACTATATTAATGGTTTGTGAAACGTGATCCTGCAGTCTGAAAATGACAGGGATAAATAATGCCTATTCATAATCAGGCCCCCTTGGACATTTCTGTAAAGAATGCTGGTGACTGAAATTATAACCTGTGCTTGAAGACAAGGTTCATTCAAAATGCAAGAAAAAAGTTAATTAACCCATGCCAGGCAATTTATTTTAATTGCTCCCATCTATTCCAGCTTATAAATAAACGCTCTAGAGATGGTCCTTTCATTTGAAATTGAAAGCACTGGGCATGCAATTGTAAAAGGATTCCACTTCACATTATTAACAGCTCACTGGTTTTATTTTTAACTTTTTCCTAGTTTAATATTATAGGCATAAAGCACAAGACATCATATCTCAGAAAAAATAATTTCTAGAGTGTATTCTTTACATACATATAAACATACATATCTGAAAATAAATCACATTTATTTTTATTTAATCTGGCTCTCAGTTATATCACTTTCATGCTTTATTCCCAAACACAACATTTTTCATAATATAAAAATATAATATGTCTTTATTTCTGTGATGTTTAAATGAATCTCTTACACTAAGCTTCATTCTGTTTTTCCACTAAAGGTAAAACTGGTCCCAAGGAACATGGAATGCTTCTTCAATCCCTGTACTCAGAAAGCGAAATCTATTGAAATGCATGAATTCAAGGACAGCTTAGTTTACGTAGCAAGTTCAAGGTCAGCCAGTGCTTGGGGCCCTATCTCAATAAACAAACTAACAAATAAGTTGAATTAAATTGGGGGCCAAAGCACACATTTTATATATTTATATATTCCCCTTACATGTCTTTTCATAGCCATTACTAAAAAATTTAGAGAACTATATATATATATATATATATATACAAGAAAATGTTAAAAAACAAAAACAACAACAACAACAACAAAAAAAAAAAAAAAAAAAAAAAAAAAAAAAAAAAAAAAAAATTAAAAAACAATCAGCATCAGTTAGGATAGACTACACTTCAGAGTGTATAAAAGTGCATCTAATTGATTCAAGGTCATTTTATCAGATAATTTATAACTATCTATAATTCTTGACATTAATTATTGCTTTAAAATATGTCTGAAAACATGTTTTGTAAATGAGTGGCATTCTAGCATATATTCATGTGGAAAAAGGAGGTATGACTATATTCTATGCATATAAATTGTTTTGAAAATCTCTTTTGAACCTGAATGGCATAGCCAGAGTAGAGAAATGGTTCTTGTTTTGAAGATTGATATCTCTGTTCTTTAATATACTTTTTATGTAGTTTGCTTTCTCTTTCTACAAATTATAGTACTGTTTCTTGCTAATAATGTTTATATCTTGCATTCTGGAAGAGTATCTGAGTGTGGTGGGAATGTTTCTCCCTGAGCTATTGTCAATTCAGGATTAAATATATGTGTCTCAAAATTGTAATTTATTCAACAATAAATTAAAAGAAGGAAAATCTGAACCATTCTATTTTACCATCAAAGACTCAGGATCCAGATCCTGGGGTGAAAACCTGCTAGCTCATAGAGGCAAAGAAAGAAACCAACTAATCTTCCTTCTTAGCTCAGATCAGCTCAAGTCTGGATGAATGGAGGGAAGTCCCCCCCTATCAGTGGACTTGGAAAGGGGCACAGTGGTGATGAGTGAGGGAGGGAGGGACTGGGAGGGAATGGGGGTTCGGGGCACGGCTGGGATACAGAATTAATAAAATGTAACTGATAAAAATAAAAATAAAAAAAATAAAATAAAAAAAAGAAAAAAAAAATCCCAAAAGGCTCACTAGATCAGGTGACAGCCCAGTAACAATAACAGCAAAACAATAACAACAACAAAACAATCAAAAAAAAAAAAAAACAAGTCAAAGGCTTGCTATCTCAAAGCCCAAAAAAACCCAGGTTGCTGAGGAGCTGAAGCCTAAGCTAAAGCCAGAGCTTGAGCTAATAGCCTTTTCTTCTTCTTCATGCTGGTTTCTTGTTGTGCCTCTTGAACTAGGGTTAACTCTATTAAATACTGTGTATAGAAAGCTCTTAGATTAAAGGTGTGTGTTAGGGCTGGGTGAGCCACACCATAATCACCAGTTTACAATAAACAGAAAGTTCTTGGATTAAAGATGTGTGATACGGCTCAACCACAAAGAAGAAACAGGGTTTTACAGTTCACAATTTTGGGGTTCACAATGGGATCAAATATCCTGAAACATAACATTACAATGATCATTAAAAACATAACTTCCTTAGGATTAAGATTTTCATCACATACATGATTGCTGCTACTCATAGTCTGGTCTAGTTGCTATATAGTGAAATAGAAATTTCCATGAGTTTTCTATGAGTGAGTCAGTGTTATTTATGAGTGATGCATGTAGGGAAGTCAGGGCATAACATTACTTAATGTGTTAGTAGTGGACAGGAGACAATTTTCTTGAAATCTCTATACTCTCTTTACAAATTGCATTTATTTTTTGAAAAGTTTATTCTGACTCAGTTTCCTGCTCATATTCTACTCTTCTACAGAAAGAGAAGTCAGAGAGAGTTGGCCCAATTGTACCTTAAGTCAAGAAGCAGAGCAAGACACATTCATCCATGTTGGCGTTCAGCTTCTTTTCTCTGTTTTATACTGTCCAACATCTTCTGCCCAGAGAATGTTCCAACTCAGAATCAAGGTGTACGTTCGCACATCAGTTAATTTAAGGCCATCTATAATAGTCATTCTTAGGGGTTAATCCTAATATGAATAAGTCCTCACAGATATGTTTAGAGGACTGCTTACTATGTATCATGTTAACAATTAATACTATTTATCACTTAATAATCCTGTTTGTCCTATTTTCCAGCTGTCCAGATTTCTTCTCTTGTTCGTGCGATGAAATATCCAGGTAAACCCACTTATAGGAGACAGAGGGTTTCTTTCTCTTTATAGATTCACTTTACTGCTGTTGTAGCGAGGAACCCAAAGTAGCAGAAGCTTGAAACTACTGGTCACCTTGCATCCATAACCAGGAAAGCAAAGATCACGTTCATGCTTGCTTATGCTGAGACCCTCCATGTTATTCATAGTCCAAACCAAACTCAGGCACTGAGACCACCAACTTTAGTCAGAAATTCCATGGGGCAACCTTACTCATATTATTTTTTCACTGATATTCTCTTCCCAGTTTATTTTAGATAAGTCAAGTTGACAATTAAAAATGACCATTTCCAGTAATGCTGAGTTCAGATGAAGGATGTTATTGAATATATCTATGTTTTGTGTTATTATAATCTCTTATTTTGTGTATTAATAGAATATAATCATTGTATGTCAGGCATTTTATGTATCACCAGTATCAAAATTAATGGTTGCCCTAGAGTCTCTTCATAGACCAGGCTGGCCTCAAACTCAAAGAAATCGTCTGCCTCTCCTTCCCCTAATGCTGGATTACAGGCTATAGTACATCGCCCGGCATTTTAATAGGGTTTTAACAATAACCAAGATTCAACAAAAAACAGCATAGTCATGGTAAGGGAAGACAATGAAGATGACCATGTAATGTGCAAGAAATTGTTTAATGAAGATATAAGTCACATAGTAGAGAATTTAAGTCATATAGTAGCTCATTTACAAATGAACTAAATCACACTATGATGATGAAAACTCAAAACATGCATGAACACATAGGGAGCTAAAAATAAAAATTTAAGAAGGACCAAAGTCTTTATAAAATTTAAAATTAAAAAAGCATATGATCTGGAAGTAGCTCATAATTTTTATTGTGATTAAAACTTATTATTGAAATATCTTACAAACAATGTTTGATATTAAGATATACATTTGGACCACTGTAATTTAACCAGGCTGGTCTAAGTTATACACTTCAAAACATAAATTGTACAAATAAATACTAAGAAATTATTACCAAACATTTAGTGTAACCAAATACATTATAATGTTCTGAGTATGCTGATACTGTGGGCAAAAAAAACAAAAAATATATTTCATATTTACAAAACATCAATATCTGAAGGATTTGAAATACAAAGCAAAATCAGATAAGTAAAAGCACAAAAACTCAACTAAAAGTAAAATATTTTCTGACCAATGTATCAATCAATTTGCTCCTGTAGCAATTTTTATTCAAGGAAAGAGCAGGTGGAAAGTATAAAATTTTCTTATTTTAAGAATGCTGTTCTATACATCGCCTTCTGTGAAATGTAATATCTCCAGGATTCACTTACAACTAGTGTAATTCTGAAACCCAGTATTGGCTAAAAGAATTTCATATGGCTCGTATGAGAAATACTATCACGTTGATTTTCTGTATGTTTGCTACAGCTGGTTAATGTGTTCTTGCTACAAAGAACAAAATCTCTTACTCTCAAGTCCTTTCAACAGTTCTTAATACCATTTACTCAGTGCCAAATGAGCAGTGTGAGAGGCTGCCATTAGAAAACACTAACTCCAGAATTTGGTTCATCCTGCATTTTTTTGACATTGAAATGGCCAAAATGGTGTTAAATACAGAAATACACAAGGAAAGCATTTTTTGTATGCACACTATTCTGGTATTTTCGATATTTAAAGTGGCTTAAAATTCTATCCATTCAAATCATATATATTAAACTGATACATATCTATATATAAGCTTACCTTTATATTAGAAATCCTAAAAGGCAATTAAAGAACATTAAATGGTTTTGTTTTACAGAATTTTTTTTGTTTATTTCATGCAAACATTAAGTTCAAAATAGGAAGGAATAACTATGCTACCCATTAGGCAAACTATTTGGCAATATTTCATGAGATTCTAATAACATTGAGTATGAAAAACAGTATCTACATTGTAAATATTCACAATGGTTATAGCAGTAAATTGGATCTGAGACATTTGAATCACTGCAATGATATTGCTACAATGATTAATATTAACATGATAGTATGATCACAGTATATAATTAAATACTAAATTATAACTACTCAGGAAGTATGTAAAACTAAATGTCCTGCCAGAAATGATACTAGTTATGTATCTTTCCGTGTATGTATTTTTTTCTGTTGATGAAAGTTTGAACAGCTGGAGAGATCATTGCTTCTAACAGCATTGTTGTCTAGATAGAAGAGAAATGGAACATAAGTAGATGCTACCCATGTAAGTATCATGTAACAGATAAAGCATTCTTACCTTGAGAATTAATGTCAGTTAAGAAGAACATAAGTAAAAACAAAAGTTAGAATCAAATGAGTGGAAAATGTGTAACCATGGCTTCAAATTCCTGCTAGAGACATTTGCTAACAACCTTTATGTGTGCTGAGCAATTATGGCTTAACTCTAATATCAATGTGATTCGATTGTAAGAGACTGTGTAGATTAGGACTGGACCCTTTTCAAGAAGTAGAAGTAATATAAACATAAAAACACAAAAAAGTCTTGTACCCTATACTTATTCATTCCATTTGGTGTGTAAATTGAGATACAATTTAAAGTTGGGTATCAATTTCAACATTTCAACCATAATGCTCAAACATTTTTCATAATGAACATTTGAATATCACGGTCATTCTCCTTCAAATCACCAGAGCACCAGAGCTGCTGAGTGCCAGACTGGCTCACAGTTCTTGATCCATGTCTTCCCTACCTGAATGGATAACAATGTAAACAAATTTTCCCTTAGTTATTTTTTAGTCTGGGGACTCTAGGACAAACAGAAAATAAGCAAGTAAATTAGCAAAATTAACCTTTGTTTTCCAGAGATGTATCTTTGATTTTGATTTTTGTTATATAAATAGTTCAATAGAAAATATGATCTCAATTGTTTGAAATGAGTATATTAAAAATAAAAAAGGATACAATGTATTATTTTACTTGATCAGCCATTAATGCCTTAGACTCATGATCATATAATGGAAACTCGTTTTCTCATATTTCTAGATGCTGTTAGTTTATTTTTGTTTCACCTTCACTGTTAATTCAATTTACATCTTGGACACAGGCCCCTTTCTCCTCTCCTCCCAGTCCCTCCCTCCTTCCTCCATCCCAATCTCCTATTCTTCAAAATAGTAGAGTCCCCCTACCCAGACACCCCAGCTCATCTATTGACATCTATTCCTCTCCTGTGGGCTTGTAGGGAAGTCCTATCAGGAGGAAGTGATCAAAAAGCAGGCAACATAGCCTATGTCAGAGATATCCTCCACTTCCCTAACTATTGGGCTGACATGAAGCCTAAGATGCCCATTGGAGTTATCTTCTTGGGGTCTGTGCACTGTAGTATTTCTATCCTGTACTATAAGATTAAAATACACTTACAAGTGAGTATGTATGTCTTTCTGAAGCTGCAACTTTAAGCTCAGGTTGTTAAGCTTAAATCAACTGGTTTAGTTCCTACTACAGCTCTCTACTGCCTAACAGACAGATATGCTGTGGTCTAAGCTTACCAGACCATTGGGGTAAGCTTTTTCTTTGTGATAATACACAGCTTGAGTCTAATTTGAATATACATGTCTTCCGTTCATAGGCCTGGTCCTCCTACCTCCCAAAAAAGGCATCATCCCAGGAACTAGGCCATAGGTCACCAATTCTAGGAAAAAGAAAACCATAAAATTCCCTACCCAAGGAATAGCCTGGAGGAAACCACAAGCGTGGGAAGGTATCTTATCTCTGGGTGGAGCATCTGTGCTTGGCAGCTCATAGACCTAACATTCCTGAGGTCTATAAATAGCTCACTCGTTGTTAGTTACGTTAGTTAGCCAATCACTTTGTAACAAGCTTGTCCTTACTGAATATCATCTAATCCTGTAAATGCTAAACTGTGAATTCCAGCTTCTTGCTTAAAACCCCAATAAAAAACCCTGCCATACAGAGGGTAGGGACTCTCTTCTCTCATCCACTGCACTGGTAACCATGGAGAGGCAGAGCTTAAGCCCCAAAAAAGCTCTTTGCTCTTGCATATGTGGTCCAGCCCCTGGGGGTCTTTGGGGACCCTAAGATCTGGGCATGATAGTACTCAGACTTCCAGTCTCATTTTAATTTCATCACCTTTTAAGACAGCCTATTTTCCAACTTAAGTGTTTGTAATGCTGCCAAGATTTAAAGAGGACAAAATTCAGTCTCTAGTGTCCTAAAAAATGATTCACATATACATATTAAACTACATACTGGGTGTTTGTTGTTTTTGTCTACCAATTTCTCTTGAGATGAGTTTTTGATGTTACAGAAGATATTTCATTTCATTTCTCATCTCTTTGTGTCTAATTACCTGGCACTTTGGTAGCAATAAAAACCAAACAAAAGTTGTTTGGTTTTTATTGCATGAAATTGGATCAAATGCAAGCACATAAAATTATACCAAACAAAGGATTTTCTCATATATACATATTCTCAATATATTAACTATTTAAAATGCAATTCTTGGGAAAGAAGCTTGTAACTTTGTATAGTCAGATTTTAAGGTTTTAATACTATTATTTTATCTTTTTATACAATTGTATTTGCTAATAAAAGTTGTAAACATTCAAAATTACTTGGTTTGTGCATTTTCAATGCTCTAGTTTCAGTTTTCTACCTTGGACTCTGCTGTGGAAAAATGAAGACTGATGAAAACCACCAATGTTTCCACAGAGAAGTAATCAATATGAAATTATTATTAGGAATAATTTAAAAAGGAAAACTAAACATGTCTTATGCTTTTTTTTATATTTCTTCAGACATAACAAGGATAAAATTCTAATTTTGTTTTTCAAACATGAATTTATATTGAAAATAAGATATTTCAGTTGTGTAGGCTATAGTTTAACTATCTCTTCTATGTGTGTTTAATCCATGTATTTTTTTTACCATAAATCCATGAGGCTTCTATTGTCATTACATATATTGGATAAAATTAAATTGGGCTTTTAAGAGTATTATCATCTTCCAGAAACAAAAGATGCTTGATTATTTGAGAGATGTGAAATTATGATACTTATTGTTGTAATACAGTTTCATTAATAAATGAACCCAAAACAATCACTACCTACTCAAGACAGTAAATAACTTACAAAATGATGTTTTATTAAACTTAAATTTTGACTTCATATATTACTTTTACATTTAAAGTTGAAAAAGATAACTCCTGTGTTTTTTCTTCCAAAGTGAAATCCTAGAACAAAGTTTTCCTTGCTCTGGTTTCAACTTGCAAATAATCCTTTAGCTGATGCATTCTTCTTACATACAGGAGCTCTGCTGTAGGTGTTAATTTCTGCATCAGAACGAACATCAGGCAGAGTAGATTAAGCCTACCCTATTGGTCTTGCTTTAATTTAGTTACATTTTAAGGGATTTATCTCCAAATAAATTTTTATTTTAAGATACTATTGGTTACAATATGAAAATGTGAACTAGGCTAGTGAAATGATTCATTCTTTAAGCGGCAGAATCCACCAGCGATGGGATGTTAATTCTGGAATGATTTATTAATGTCCCATAAAACTGACTCTCTAGAGATGTGGCAGCTTCTGTCAGTATTAGGAATACTGAGCATCAAGATGCCACAATTACAATCAAGGAACTCAGACAGGTACACTGCAATCTAGATGTTGCACTATTGGATCAGGAAACTAACTGTGGAATACATGGAATTTCGCAGCACCATTTCAGAACTGGTTAAATATTTTCAGTCATCATCTTATATTTATTGCTTTCATACTTTTATTCTAATTGTGGTTCTGATTGCTTCAACCTTCTTGAGTCTTTGGTTGGAGACAAATGGGTATTATAATTTAATTTTTTTATTTAAATATATTCATTAATTTTGAACAAATCTATCACAATACATCACCATTTTCTCCATTACAGTCATTGGTCATTGTTAAGAATTTACTACCAAAATGTTAATTTTTCAATCACATTAAATGAGTATGCTAAAACTTATAAATCTGTAAAGCAGACTTTCTATCTAAAAATGAAATGGTGTTAGTGTAGGACATTTTTAACTCATTTTACAGTGAGATATTACATTATGTAATCAGAGTGAAATTTAGCTTTCTGTTTCCTCTTTTGAATCACTGGGATTCCTTCTGTAAGATTAATATTTTAAGTGGAATTTTTCTATGAAGCTATATTCAAGTGATAGTTTGAAACTAAAGCAGATTGAAAAGAAAACCTCAAAGTAAAATTTTAAAAAATGAGTAAGCTTAATATTGAGAAATAACAATTCCAACATATGGTTGATGTTTCCGTGGTAGGGCTCAGAATACTTTACATTTTAGTATAAATATGTATATATTAATTATCGCAGTTATAGAAAATAGAATGCTTTACACAGGCAAAAGCATTTTCATAAAATTTGTTTTTGGGTCATTAGATTAATTATTTGAACAGACACCAAAATTCTGAAAGAAGAGCGGATGACTATTCTACAAATAAGCAACTGGTGGTTATAAATATTTTAATTATTTGATTTTCATTTTTTACTGTTTATATATACATGTCTTATGCACAAATACACACATGACTTGTACCTTCTACATGCATGTATGATCATAATTTGCCAGTGAAGTATAACAAATAATAACTAAACTCCACTGCATGGAACAACTCTTATTTCTAACTCTAATTTTCAGCATTCATTTGTTGCAGGAAAAGCTCATTTTGCTAACCTTGGAAACAGAGTCAAGATGCACGCAGGCGAGGTGAGCACATTATTTTCTTTCACTAGAGCATGAGAATTATGTTTGGGACTCTCCTTGCACAATGTACCTTGTTTTGTCCACCTCTTCTACTTTCCAAGTCTTAAACAACTGAGTATCAAACTTAAGCCCTTTCTTTGAATTTTTCAGAAAAATAATGTTCTTGTTTACTTGCTTGGTCTCTCTGTGTGTGTGTTCGTGTGCGTGTTTGTATTTGTATAAGTATGTGACAATGTGTGATGTACTGAAGATGTTAGGTACCTGAAGACTCTTTCTTCTGAATATCAAGTTTTGTGGCAATTTCCTCTGAAATAAAACTATCCACTTTAGAACAAAGCTCATTAAGACAAATGATATCCTGAAAGAGGGGAAACATTCAGTCCTACAAGGAAGCTCATTAAACTTAAGAAGCAATCAATCCACTGGTGTCAAGAAGCCTGAGAAGCTGAACATATTCAGTAGACTCTTCTGTCCCTCAAGACACTCACAGATAAGCTGAACTGCCAGAAGTAACCCTCCAACTGATGAAGCAGCCTGCAGTTTGGGCAGTGTACCAAGATTTCCAGGGTTGGGAATTACTACCCGTGCTGACTTTTGATTATGCATTTGGTTATGAATGGTACCTGCTCATGTAACTAATCCTTCACTCTGATTCCTGTAAGTAACCCAGTACAACTCACTGGTTCAATAAGTTGGACTCAGGTAGCATCCTTGATTTTGTTTGTTGTTGGCTCTCTATTAGGGAGGAATAGATATGTGTTTATGTCTCCATAGGAATAGTGTTACAAAACATAACTATTTACTATTTCTCCTACCATTTTCCAGTAAGTCAAGAGATAGAGAAATTTAAGAGGAACATTCATTTCATCTTTGTGTACCAGCAAATGTACTGTTATGATGTCTTCTAACACTACAGTCACAATTTAAATAAGATATAATGTTTTTGTAATCAATAATTGTAGAGGAATTTTATCCAGCAATATGGCTGCTCTGGCCAGGAATCACATCCAAGACATAGGTCTGTGTGATCTTTCTGCAATGCAGTCATTCCCTTAGTATACTCCTTTAACTCCTCTGACTGGAATGCACGCTTTTAATCTTTCTGGCAGGAATAAACAATGATATCTACTTGAGGGACAGACAAAGTGATGAATCAGAGAAAGCTTTGATAGAATGGGTCAGGGATAGCATACACCCAACTCTCATGAGAATAGGCAAAAAAGAGAAGCTACTTCAGAGCAATACAGTAGAGTTGAGACAGTAGAATATGGTACAGTGGAGAGAGTAGAAAAGGCAATACAGTAGAGTACAGTAGAGAAATCAGTAGAGAAGACAGTATAGCAGAGGAAGGAGTAGAGTTGAGTACAGTACAGAGTTCAATAGAGAAAACCATAGAGTTCAGTCAGGCAGTTGAAAGTCAGTCCAGAGTCAGTTGAGTTGAGTTCATGTAGCTGAGTGATTACAGTGTAATGGAGTTGAATGAGATCATGAGTTCCTGCAGAGGCAGATGAATCCAAAAAAATAAGGAGGAGGTACAAGATTAGAACAAATTGTCAGAGTTAGCTTGAGACCAAGAAGAGAAATTCAGTCAAAAGCTGAGAGAAATGAGTTTGAATCAGACAGCTTGGAAAGGAGTTTGAGCCAAAACAGCTGAGTTGAGCCAGCCAGTGAGAGTTCAGGAAGAGCTGGAAAAGATTAGCTTATTATGCCGTAAGCCTCTGAGATGGCAATTACATCTCGGCACAAGAGTTAGTTTTACAAACAATGAAATATAACTTTTTATGAAAGTAGAGAACTTTAAAAAGACATGAATAAAAATATAAATTGAGATTTATACTATAATAATAATTCAGCGTCAACAGTATATACTGTTTTTTGATAGATTGTAAATAGTTTAGATGAATATAAAAATTTATGGAACATGGCCATTTATGTCTAAATTTTAAAGGTAAATTTACAAAACTATTCAAAACATAGTTAAAAAGAAACATTGAATATGACATGTGATTATCTAGGATCCCCTTAAACTGGTCAGAACAATCATATCAACTCTAGTTTTCTATTCAAATGCTAACATGTTCCCAACACACCCTGACAGACATACCTAGAATAGCATCCTGCTACAATCATATGATAATTATGATCTTGATTCCTTGGGAAAAAAAGTCTAGTGCCAATTACTGGCTCCCAAGATCTGGTTACTGCCCACTGGATACACCCATCTTGTTTGTGTAAACTTGCCTAAAACATTATGCCTGATTGGTTCATTAAATGGCCTGTACCTGGGCTGGGGAGAATGAGGGTAGTGTGGCTAAGGTTTCTGGCCTTTGGAGGACAAGAGAATCACTGAAGAGAGGGACAGGAAGATAAGATGAAGGAGGACAATGAATGGGTTAGTATGGAGAAAAAAAATGTGGTGGAGGAGAAAAGACTCCAATAATGGCACAGAAAGGCAGATGAAGAATAAAAGCAAGTACATGGGATTATGGATGGAAGGTAGACCAGATGAGGAGGATTAATGTGGATGGCATTGGATGTGGGCTAGGAGATGGATGATGAGGCTATTGAGACAGTGTAAGGAAAACATCTGCCCAGTTTAAATAAGGTGTTTAAATATCCAACAGGGGTCTGTGTCTTATTATTTTTGAAAGTGGATTATATAATGCCGCAATGATAATCATAGGGATAATAATAAATATAATATAGCCAAACACCTTTATTATTATTATTATTATTATTATTATTATTATTGCAACAACACTTAGCTATTTATCTATCTCTGTAACATTCTATCCAAAGTTTTTAGATTTAGATGTTTAAGTATTCACTTTTCACGGCTATGCCTTTAATTGGAAATACCTAAAAGTTTTTATTCTTTTTTAGTTAAGCAAATGAGTTGGTGGATTTATCTCATCAGCTTATATATAGATATATATTTAGATGTTTCTCTTAAGTTTGCATGAAACTGGAAGAATAAAGATTGATTTTTAGAATAGACGTACTCTTCCATTAACACATGTCAAGCAAAAGACCCTCTGCAATAGAGTGCAATTTTTTTTCTTGAAACAAGTGTTCTTGGAAACAAATATAAAACAAATCCCAATTAAAACTAAGTGCCAGCCTTGCAGACAAACTGTTTACTTTTCATTAGAAATTAGAATAGCATTCTCCCGGGAACAGAATGTTTTAGAGGAAGATTCTGAGCTTTGTGTTAATTAAAAATCAGAATAAAACTGAGACTGACAAAATGGAAAGCTGGTGCTTGTTAAGCACAGGGAAGCACCGGGAAGGGATTGGGATTTGAAAGCTGTGTGGAGCTTGGAGTTAACAGTGGCTCATTGTAACATTTTATAACTCTGTAACAAAAAATCTTTTAAATATTTATTAATACTGGGTTAGGTAATAAAATGACTTGCAAGTTTTCAGGCTTTGTGATTATTTTGTATTCTACTAATTAAAAAAATAATGATCTTTTCTAATTATTTAAAGAAAATAAGTGAATTAATATTACTAGTGACATTTAAAACACCAGATATTGTGTGCATTAATTCTGCGGAGAATAATGCTTTGGAATAGGAACACAGCAAGATTGCTAAATCAATCAAACACATGCTTAGCATTACAACATGAATTTCTGACAAGAAAATATAAAACCTACTCTCCTGGTGCCTTTCAAAATACAAGAGATTGTTTTTATGATTGTTATCTTTAGTGATAGTTAACAGTATATGTAATAGGTTTCCTGTCTGGGAACAGAGCTAGTAAATATATCTGTTCAATTGATATTTTATTTACTTTAATGAACATCTTAGAACTTTTGTTCCTCAGCTGTTTGCAATGACTGATCTAATTTCTATTTTTTTTTAAGATTCATATGTGTTATTATCTCCTTAGGTTATTTCATATACAAAATATTTCAGGGTGTGAAATGCCATTTTTTTCTATTATTTTTCAGTTGTTGGATAACGTATCACATGTTATTTAACCTTTTAGTTTTAGTTAACGTTAGATTTGTTTTATATCTTCACTATCAGAACTAATGCTTCAATGTACACAACAATATGTTTCTTAAATTACTTTGTTCTTAATTTTATTTCTTGTGGACAAACATTAAGTAGAGACTCTCCTGGGTTATATGGTAGCCATCTGTTCATATTTAATTTTGAGAACACCAATAGTAATTATGATTTCTGTTTTATTGATTTATATTTTCATCCATATTGTACATCTCTTTTTGTTTCAAATTTTGATACTTTATTTTTAATATATTTACCATTATAATTATTTCTACTATTCTGTGTCATTATTGGCACATCACTAAGTTTTTAATTTATGTGTGTATGATGATTATTAATATTGAAATGCAGGCAACTGCATAGAGTGACAAAAACTGTTGATGACATGTTACTTAAGTGACAGATATCATAGTATTCATTCATAATACTGTAAGCTTTAACTGTTACATATAAATCATTCTTTATTATATTATAAAACATACTCAGTACTTTTTGAGAGATTGCTTTTTGATAACCAATAAACTGAAGAGTCACTATTCAGGTATTTGAGTAATAATCGATTATAAACTTAAGGCAGTTCAGAAATAGAATTAAGTGAAAGCCACTTCTTTTGATTTCAGTCTACAAAAAATGTGCACTACCTGCACGCTACCAAAATCTTTTCACCCCCCATCACTGCTGCCAATGCTTTTTTTGTTAGTTTACATTGCTTGTTTGATGCAAAGAAAAAATACACATGTCCCCCAAATTAAACTTGGTAAATTTCTATCTTTTGGGGAGTCCTTAATTGATTTTTGTAATAAAATTATAATATGTTATAGAAATATTTAAAAATATCAAAATAAACATTCTTCTTTTCAGAATAATTCTTCTCATGAAAACTGTATGTCAATTGAAGCAAAGTTCCTGGTTTCTTTGGAAACTCAGTTGTGTTGAATAAATACGTTGTTTGTTTGTTTTGGTGCCAAGTATAGGATGTGGGAATGTATTTCCCCTGAGGAAAACAGCCCTCTCAGAAAAGAGCTCTGTTGAGATGATGGATGATGTTGATCAGCTGAAAGCTACCTTGTGTGAGGGGTGTGGTTTTTGTGAGCTGAAAAACATCCTGCTGTGGACTTTGAGAAGGGTTAAATAAAACCCCACAGAGAGTGAGACCATGCTTTCTGCACCTCTACACTTATGTATTGCTACAGGACACATCCTTTACAGAGAAAAAAAATCTCCAGAGAACTGCTCAAGCTGTTTTGGCAGAGTTTTGCTACTACCATTTGGTGAAGTCTAGCTTTTTCTACTGAACTGTTCTGCTGCCTCTGAAGCATGTTGCTGTTGCTGCTTCATTGTTTGATTAGACTGCTAGTATCCTGACAACTGAGTTTGGTAAATCCAAAGAACCTATAGACCCTTATCGGCAGGAAGTAGAAAAAGAGGTTCTACAGCCCCAATCCTTACAAATCTCCTACTTAAGGTTGGGGGTGGGGGGTTGAAGGGAGGTAGAGGCATTTAAGAACATTAAATAAAGTAGGTGTTGAAAAATGTAAGCCAACAGACCATAAACTTTTTGTCATGAGAATTAGAAAATAATTTTATTGCTTTTTCTGCTCTTCAACTGGCCAGTGATGCTGAAAGTTTTTTTATTTGCCTAACAATAATCCATGGCCTTGAATCATTTATCTTATAGAGCATGACATATTTCATCATGCTTGTATAAAAAAATAAAAGAAAAAAGTTCAGTATTCTTGTAGATAATATTTCAAGAACTGGAAGTAAGTATCTGGGTTGGTAATATTGCACATACTGGTAATCTTTGAACTCTAGAGATTGAAGCAGGGTGTTTAGTTGTTTACTTATTAGAGGCTGGCCTATGATATTTAGGTGTGTCCCACCCTCAAAGCATATACAAGAATGAAATAAAAAATAAGTAATATAAAAATTAATAAAATATCATATATAATAAAAATAAATTTCATAGTTGAATACCTAAATTTAAAAGGTAGCTAGCTTAGTAATTTCTACTTGAATTGGCTTAATAAAGAACATAGAAGAGTTAAAATCAATGTGCTATATTTATTGTTGATCCAAATCAAATAAAACATACTTCACTTTCCTTCCCATCTCAGTCTTTATCTATCTGGCTAAATAGTTTCAGGTTAGTGTACATAGGATGTAAATCCTAAAATAAGTCGTCTTTTACCACTCCTTATTTAATATAAAATGTCACTTCAGTTTTGAAAAATAATATTGTGACCTGATTTATTGTTAGGTGAGACATTCTGTAAGGTTTTTTTGTACTAATTAGTAATTATTAGTAAACAGATATATACTGATTCCATCGAAGTCTTTCTTGTGTCTACATAGTAGAATGTCCAAAACTCAATTCATTCTCAATTATTCTAGTGGGTTTCCCTGCATCTGTTACCGGGAGATAAGCCTTGGCTGAAATAAAGAGAACAAAACAGAGCAGAACAAAAACAAAACAGAACCAAGAAATCAGATATATTTACCCACATAAACATATTAGCTCATTTATGAGATTTATTCTAATAGCATTTCACAGGCACAATAGTGTGCAAAGAGAGAGAAACAGGCTGCAAAAACCATGTGGGCACCATCTGACTCTCTACAGTGAGTACTCTCAGTCAACACCTAGTTAAATCTCAAGGGCCATCTCAATAGTGTATCCATGTATCTCCTCTACAGAACCCCTGGATGGTAACAAGGTGAGTCTTAATTTAGAAATTAATGACCATAACATATTATGCCTTTGGCTTCTGTAGTTTCAAAAGTATTGGCTTATGATTTTTGCTATTTTTGTTTGTTTGGATTTGTTGCTGTTCTGTCATAGAGCACAGACATATTGAGGATTAGAAATAAATTATTTTTACTGGAATTTGTAAAATATAATTACCTTTGCAAGACTCTCATTTAATGACAAAAATGCTAAGAAAAAAAATGAGCAGACATTACATATGTGATCATTTGTGTGTATCTATGTATCTATATATCTATATCAAACTCTATAATTAAGTCCTAGTAAAGAATTTAGTGTATCTGAATTTTATTAATCTTATGTACCAGTTATACATACATTTTTTAAATTGGAAAATTATTCATCTACCAGCTCAGCTTCTTCTTCCCTAAGTTTCAATTCGCTTGGCACAAGAAGGTACTTTACAAGCTGTCAAAAGAGAAATGTGGGCACTCACCTAGCCACAAAATCTTTGACCTACAATCTGTCCTACCTTCAAGATGTTTGGACAATGGTGGTACCAAAGTTGTGGGGTGGCCAGCCAATGTTTGGTTCAACTTGAGGCCCACACCACCGGAGGGAGGTAGAACTTGACACTGTCTGGATGGCCAGGACTCAGAAGCTGGATAGCAAATTGACCTCAAGTAGAAGTAAATGTGACTGACTAAAATTAATTAACTAAATTATTCGTAATGATATTCTGCTGTACTCAGAGTGCAGTGAACAGTCACCATTAGCGAGGCTTCCTCTGGCAGCAAGTGGAGAAAAGTTGTATAGACCCATGGCTGTTCATTATACACACAGAGAGAATCTAAATTAGAGGTGTCCATTAGGTCTTTCCCCTAGGAGAACAAGGAATCCAGGAAAGAGATTGGAAAGGTTTCGGGAGTCAAAGGGGATGGAGAACAACAGGAGAAAATGGCCCACTGAATCAATTAAGCAGGGCTCCTAGGGGCTCACAGAGACTGCAGTGGACATGGAGCTTGCCTGGGTGTGTACCAGGTCCTTTGCATGTACATTATGTCTGTTATTCTGGTGTTTTTGTGAGACTCTTAACAGTGGGAGTTGGGGTGTCTCTGACTCTTTGCCTGCCTTCCATCTCTTTTCTTTCTTTTGTGTTGACAGGTCCAGACTCTTGATACGAGGGCTATTACCTTGTCTTATTGTATCTTGTTTTGTGGTGTTTGTTTGGTCTCTTGGTGGGTTGATCTTTTCTGAAGAGGAAATGGAGGGATGGGGAGTAGATCTTGAGGAGAAGAGAGTTGTGGTCGGGAGCTGAGAAAGGTAGAGAGGAAGGAAACTGTGGTCAGGGTGCATTGTATAAGAGAATAATCTATTTTCAATAAAAATAAATTAACAAAAAGGTAAATAGGAAAAATGGAAAAAATAAATTGGAAAATTATAAAATTTTAATTAAAACTGCTTATCATGATTTAAGCTATTTTATATACACACATATATGTATATGTATATGTATGTGTATGTATATATGTGTATATAAAATATTATGTTTACTGAACTAAGTTTACATTTTGAATTTACTATCGAAACTTTGTGTACCTAAATTTTCACAACTCATTTCTTGAGGACTATATGATGTTAATCAGTGAACATTTAGTAAGTGACTGCTTCTAAAAGAGACTTTTATTTTGCCAGATGTGATTGTCATCTCAGAGGCTTCCTGCTGAATAAGCTCACCCTTTCTAGTTCTTTTTGAACTCTTGTTGGCTAGTATAACTCAGCATTCTGGCTCAAACTCCTTTCCAAGCTGATTGACTCAAATTGGCTTCTCTTGCTCCTCACTGAATTGCTCTGCCTGGCCTTAAACTAAGTCTGGCAATTTATTTTAATCTTGTGATTCTTTCTTATTTTCTGGCTTTAGTTTCCTGTGTAAGAACTTAGAGACAAATTCAGCTCCACGGCATTGTGCTCAACCAACTGAAGTGTGCTGAATTCAGCTTCACTTAAGTGAACTGCTCTGAATTGTCACTAACTGAATTACCACTACATTGCCTTCCTACTAATCCCTACTGACTGCCAACTAACTAACTCCTCAATTCATGCCAAATGCTTTATTTATAGGAGTCTTTCTTTTGTGCTCTTCTCAGGATAGATGGGCATATTCCATTCTATCAAATCTTTCTCTGATCCATCATTTTGTCTGTTTCTCAATTAGACATTATTGTTTTAGATTAATTAATGTTTCTCTGCTATGCTTATATACAGGAGCATAACAACTCTGTGAGATATCACCCAGCCCTGATGGAAACAAATGCAGGCACACACAGTCAAACATGAGACAGAGCTTAGGGAGTAATATGGAAGAGTTGGGAGAATGAATGAGGGAGCTGGAGGGCTCTACCAGAAAGTCTACAGAATCAACTAACCTGTGGGCCCATGAAGGCTCACAGAGACTG
Source organism: Rhombomys opimus (assembly GCA_010120015.1). Classification (NCBI taxonomy): domain Eukaryota; kingdom Metazoa; phylum Chordata; class Mammalia; order Rodentia; family Muridae; genus Rhombomys; species Rhombomys opimus. The sequence continues at coordinate 148,228 of REGO01000469.1, read as the reverse complement.
AACCACCAGCCAAAGAGCAAGCATGGACTGGACCTAGGCCCTCTGCACATATGTAGCAGATACACATCTTGGTCTTCATGTGGATCCCCCAACAATGGGAGCAGAGATACTCTTTGACTCTGAGAACTACTTTTGGATTTTCATCTGCCATGTCTGGCATCAGTGGTAGAAATTGAGCCTAGTCCTACAGAGACTTAATGTGCCAGTATAGGCTCATACCCTTGGAGGACATTCCGCTTCTCTGAGGAAAAGGAGAGCAGAGAATGGAGAAGAAAGGTGTGTGAGAAAGGGACTGGAAGGCCAAGAGGCAGGCTGTGATCAAGATATAAAGTGAATAAATAAACATTTTTTTAAAGTTCTGTAGTAAGAGCATGTCTGTGTTCTAGAAAGTGGTATTAAAAGTGTTCAGTGCATTTGCATTGCAACAGGATCACACAGGCCTATAAGGTCTTTGGATGTGATCAGAGCAGCCATGTTGTTCAATCAAAACCCCTCTACAACTGGCTATATTTAATTTTAATGAACTAATAATATAGTAGATTGAACTATTGTTTTATGTTATAAAATCCTCTCAAATATTTTTTTTTTCATTTCATCCTGGCCACACTGTGAGCAATACTGCCTTTGCTGCCTTGGAGATATATATTGTACCTTAATACCATTTTTAATAATAATTTCAAATGCAGTAAGTATAACAGAAATGTAATATAAGTGATTCTTATTTAGAATAACTCAATAATTTCTTAGTATTTTACTTTGTTCATCTCATGGTTCTTAGCTTTCTGCTGAGCCACATACAGTATATGAAACCCACATCTTAGGTTTGCAATTATTAGACAGCACTTACAGTGGGTAAGGAAGACTAGGGTATGAAGGACTTACATAAATCCATACTTGTGGCCAATATAAATGTAAAGATGTAACTTTACGCAAAGCTAATGAAAAAGCTCTTATTACCAAGATGGGTTGAATAATAAAAATAACTTAATAATACCACTAGAGTCATCTATGTATATTTTTTGTCAAGTTCAGTTGTGATATTCTAAGTAAAAGACCAAATAAAAATTATTTGAGCTCACTACAGTTTATATGAAAGAAAGGAATTATTGATGATGCCAATGGAGTTACTTATAATGAAAAAAAATGAGATTTTACTAAACAAAATAAATTAATTTCAAGAGTAACCAACAACTTCTTAGTTTTTAAGCGTATAAATAAAATTTTCATAATTTTTGTCTTATCAAAAGTAATTTTGGTAGTATATGTTGAACACCAAAAGAATCAAATAGCTAACTTATTTGAATCCAATCAATACAGAAATGTATCTAAACTTTCTAAGAAAATAAATTTGAAGAAAATTTATGGCAGCCACTCAAAGAACAGACTTTATAAGATCAAAACAAACTTAGAATTACTATTTATCCAAAATGATAGATTATAAAATATTTAGTTGACAGTGCAGAAACCATATTTTAATACTAAATACATTATAAAAGGGACCTTGAACAGCAGAATAAAATCTAGTGAGTCAGTCTTTTAAGTCTATCTAACATGTAAGCAGTTGCAGAAAAAACAAAAAACACAACATATCATATCATATTGGTAAAAAGATAATCTTCAATTCAGTAAATTGTAGTCTTAAGTCTATCTGCCATGTAAGTATCAGCCAAGATAAACACATTAGTAAATATGACAAAGCTTAAATTCTAAAGCTAGGAAAAATTTTCTAGAAGATAAGAAAACATATTACATAAATTTCCATTTGAAATTTTTTAGAACTCAATGTATATGTAGACATAAGCTTTGAGCATGAAAGAATATTGAACAAAATAATAGTGTGAATAATATGGTGGATATTTTTGTAACAAATGCTTGAGTTAAAAACAGTTGCATCTACACAGCTCAGAGAGAAAGAGAAATACATAGAAGATAGAAAACCCACAGAATCAGAGGACCCAATTGTCAAACTATGCTATCATTTTCTATTATAGGTTAAAATGAAATGATTATATATATATTATGCACATATATATTTAACTTAACATACATCATATAAAATAAATATCAATCAATATATCTGGTATAATCAAAAATAATAAAATATCATTAAGGAAAAAATAAATAGATACCATTAAATTAAATGAACAAATAATTACAGTTTTCTCAATTCATCAAAAATAACTGAGAAAAAGAAAAAAGGAAATAAAGAAAATATTTAATGAAGGGCAAGGGAAAATATTTACTACATAAAGATGGAACATAAAGCAATATGTAATAATTAAAAAATAATTTTAGTTATAAATATTTTTTCATTAAACCAAATGTTTTTAGTAATCATACGGAACTGATTACTCCAATTTCTGAGGATATAATCCAGGCTCCGAGGTACAATGTTGAACAAGCCAAAATAGCTATTCAGATTTTATCTGATGATAGTTGTACATATGATTATGAGTGAAATGCATGTATAGAATATTTACTTGTTCCTAGGTCTCATTTCTTCCCAAGGGCTTCTGTAATTGGCCCTTCTCTGTGCATCCTCTGCCTTCTATGCTCTCCACAGCATCATTATCAGAGAAACAGCAGGACATAGCACGGTGAATATGCTAAAGGACCAAGGAAGCACTTATAATCAGTCACTGCATTATTCCTGTGTAACTTTTAAAACTATGAGGACAGCACAGAAAAGTTTTACTCTTAGACCCCCTAGTGATCAGAATTCTGGGTGTGATAACATGTATTAGTAGTTGCACATGGAATTGGGAGCAGTACTTACTTTTTCAGCAGCCAAAGTCACAGAATAGTTGGAGATTTGGTTAGTTGTTTTAAATGTCACTCTTTAGTGACTACTGCATAACAATGGAGGGTGATGAGAGTAAACTTTGACAGTTTTGCCAAGTTTGGAAAGAGTTTCATCTCTTTCAGTGAGATGGGCATGCAATGGTAGTTTTAGCTTCCTGATCCATCCATACCAGATATCTTGAAGGCAGCAGTTGTAGAGAAGTCATGAATTTATTTGTCAATTATAGATGTCAAAAGAAAATTTACCCAACTATTAGCTTATTATATACAAAAGTTAGGTCAGGAGTGTGTGTGGGGGGGAGGCACAAAACAGAAACTGAAGCACTCAGTAACAATTATTCCTCAGGTTGCACTGCAAGGCAAATAAACAGGTTTCCTGATTGTCAGTAAATGGTTCACAGGGAAGATGATCTCAGTTCCATTAGTGGTATAGAAACCGATCATTTGCCGTTGGTCTTGGAATTAACTCTCATGGATTCAAAGGATCACACAAAAAGATGATATGAAAGGAAGAAGTAGAATCATTGAGAAGAAAGGTTTCAATGAGAGAAGTAAGTGGAATAAGAGGGAATATTGGAGAGTGAAAAACAATTAACATTATTATATACATGTATGAAGCTTTCAAATAGAAATAACATAAAAGTCATTTAGTAATGTTTTATAGGTTTTCTAAAGGCAAACAAAAGGGCATTCCAAAAGTAAAAGTAAACAGATATTAAATAGAAAAGTTCAAACTGGTGGGAACATTGGCAAAAAAGGAAATTCCCAGAGAATCATACAACCTACTAGAGGTTGAGAACATGCAAATAACATATAATCATAGAATAAATCCATTTTCTTTTAATGTAGTTAAGTACTTCTGTGGTTTCTATTTCTTCAGATAAGATCTTGATTCTTAAGTCATTAAGCTGAAAGCCTGCTTCCCACTTTTGTGTTCCTTTCTTCAGCCCTTTACCAAAATCAGTAACAGCCTTGTATACACAACCTTAGTTCTCTCTGATTTTCCATTAGATTTACTCCACTGAGACTTTCATTCACACAATTTCACACTAAGTTCTTGTCAAGGCTGAGAGCAGCTTTCATCTTGTCAAATGCAATGCTCACTTTGAGCCCTCATCTATCTTGATCATGAACCTTCTTGACCTGCCAAGGCACTTTCTTGTTTTCTTTCCAAAAACTCTACTTCATGTAATCAATTATTACGTCACTTTCATCATCCCAAACTCCAGATCTTCAAAACATCTATAAAATCTACAAGCATATCTTTTATATGTTTTTTTCTTGTTTTCATTTCTTGTCTCTGACTTCATCTAATTCTTTGGTTTCCTTTGTTCATTTACAGATTAACATCCCAGAAACTTTTTCCTGTGAGCCATGTGTTCTTGTACCAATAGTCCGTGAAATAGGAATGATTATTTCTAATATTACTTTAAATACAATTGACTTTACCTATCCACACATTCCAATATTTTTTTGTGTAAATAAATAACAGAACCACCATTTTGTGATTTCAGAATAAATTGTTTTCTGTAATTTGATTGTTTCCACTTTCAGACTTCATAGTGCATTTGGCAGAGATTGTTGCTCAATACTGGTTTAAATGCTTTCAGAGACACTTAGTTTCTTCTTGACCACTGCCAATAGCCACCAATCCTGACACTCTTGTTTAAATCATGAAAACAGTGTGCTATGTTACCTCTCTCTTTGTTTAAAAAAAAAGTTTATTTTCTGTACAGAATGTAAAATGTTTTATAAAGCCTGCAGCAAAATCTGGTGAACATGCTTTCATACTCAGTAAATAATAAATGACTCACTGAAGAGCATTCTACATAACTATATGTCTTGTTTGATACTAGTAACCTTCTCCTTTCATCTTATAGTCATACTAATATCCCTTCAAGGGGCTGTGACTTAGAATTCCACCATCCATTCATTTAGGACTATAGAACTTGATGCACTCTCCAGGGATATTTCAAAGATCTGATGGTTTCATATCTTCATTTTGCCCCAAGGGGTTAGAAAGTTGTTAGACCAGGGGAGCTGATTCGGAACAAGAGTGAGGTGAGCATGTGTCCAAACCCCAGAAAATCTCATCCTGAGAGTGGCAAGAGTAGGACTGCTTTCTCCCTGCTCTGGGTCTGTATGTTCCGGTGCAGGTAGGCTTGATACACCCTCCCCCGGCGCCCAAACTTAACCTCCTATGGGGTAGTCACGTAGCATGGTGGTCAGGTAACAGGTTAAGCTTTATGTCTCCTTATACGGATATATTCAGCAAACACCCGAAATTACTCATTATGCAAATTAAGCTTTTCAGCCAGTGATCTACACTCACCATGAACACGCTCCCTCCCCAAGGTTTATATAGCACTCCTCCCCCCTCCCAAAAGAGAGAGCTGTTTCACTGAAAACTCTCCCTAGAGAAGGCTATTTCTCCTGCACTCAAGCAGAGGGAGATCCTGCCGCACCCCACCTGACTCTGCTAAGCTTCCCTCTCTCCAGGGCAGCCCAAAGCCCAATGGTGCCTGGATACCCTGATGGGAAAAGCAGAGCCTCAGGCACATGTTCCCACATTCTTTATTCATTACTAAGGTTTTTCACATGATCATATTTCTTTCAAAAAAGCAAGTATGATTATGTTACTACATAATTTATTTTCTCATCTCATATTTTATCCAAAGAAATTTTCTATGTGTTCCCAGATCTCCACCCCAAAAGGTTCCTGTGTATATCTGACAGAATCTTACATGTCCTTAATTATACCTATTTGAGAATCATGACATAAGAAATATAATAAAATTTAGATTATATGAGGATAAACTTTAAAAATTAGAACATGTGTGGGACACATAGCAATAAATAGAATTAATTAAATGTAAATGGTGTATATTTCTTGCGGCTGTTAGAAAGAGATATCTCTCATAGACATGTATTTGAATATTGATTCTTGAGATGATGGAAATATTTTTATGGGATAGGAAAGTCTTGATGGAACAAGTATGTCACTGGGGTGAGGTGTTTTTTTTTTTTTAAGATTTTATAATTCCCTATTTGCCTTGGGCTGGACGAATATTTCTACCTACTCTGTCTCAATAACCTCACCATCCATCTCCCAAACCTCATCAATGCCAACCATTTTGGGTGACTGTTCAGGCAGCAAACTGTCTCTGTCTCTCCCCACTACCCCCGAAGCTGCTAGCATGCACTTCCTATTTACTCACATAATTAATTTCATTCTTTCTCAAGTTTCTGGTGGGGTTGAAGACTAGATAGTCATAGGTTTACAGTTAGATTATTTGCTTAGAATTTAAAGAGATGTTTTAGGTCTAGATAGATGATTTTTTAGGTTGATAGACAAAAACTATATTAAAAATAACTTAGGTACAAAGCCTTAGCCCCTCATAGGTAGGATATTTTCTTCAAGGCTGTCAAATACATTTATATACTAAATGTTAAATATATTAGTGGGGTGGGTTTTTTAATAGTCTACTCCACTTCCAGTTAAATAATTCCTTCACTTTTGCAATTAAAGAAATGATCTTCCAGCTTCCTGCTCTGACTGACTTTTGCCATACCTACTCTGTCATTATGAAATAAACTTTCTCTATTAAGTTGTTTTAGTAATAATGTTTTATCAAAGCAACAGAACAGTAACAAATACATATCTGAATTCAGAAACATTAAGAAAAATTTCAAGGGACAAAAATAAGTTTCATTTTTAAACATTGAAATGTGCAATTGTTTTTTTATATTATTTTACTTTCAAAAATTTGAGAATAATCAATTTTAATTGCATGAAAATTAATGAGCATAATAATGAAATATCTAATAGTGTCTGTCTTGCAATTTTAACAATATTAACACAGAAGTAATTTTTTTGTAAACTATGGAGGAGTTTGTTAACAAATATATAACATTGTACTTAAGCAGTAACTTTGTACATAAACCAAATATTAAATTCGTAGCAGTTTACAGAATCCAGTTTCAATTTGAAGATCCTTGTAGTTTATGTAAAATTTTATGATCATCAAATTATTCTGCATAGTACACATTGATATCCACAAATTTCATTAAAGATGAACAAATAATCAGTAACTAAAATACTAATGTGAGAAATAGCAAAGAAAAGGATTCTTTTTATCTTAATTTCATGTAGTTTTATATACCCATATGTATGTATACATATGTGCAAATACAGACACATATGCACATAAATAGTTTTACATATTTGACATTGTATTTTCTCTCTTTTATAAAAAGTATCTGAGATAATAGATTTACAAGGAGGAACGTTTGCTTTGGCTTGATGTTTTACACACATCAGTTGTGTTTGCTTTGGACTGCCTCTAAGGCAGCTCATTATTATAAAGGCTCATTGTGGAGAAAGGTTCTCCTCACAGCAGGGACAGGAAGAAGTGTCTAGGCTTCCACAGTCCCCTTCAGTGGTAAGAAACTTCATATATCACCCTGAGTTTCACTGCTAAATGGAAATAGTTCACAATCAGTTCTTTATCCTGTGGATGTTTTAGAAGTATTCCAAGAGGGCTGGAGAGATGGCTCAGAAGTATAGACTACTGGCTGTTCTTCTAAAGGTCCTAAGTTCAATTCCCCAACCACATGCTGGCTCTATAACCATCTGTAGACAGATTATAAATAAATAAGTAAGTAAATAAAAAAATAAATAAGTCTTAGAAGCATTTCAATCCATACTCATTTTCCTCTAAATCCAAAAGGTGATACTCATTTCCAAGTACTAAATGACCTTTATCTTGGCTATGAGTCAAAAGTCCCAATGTTGTAAGTTGTCTAGCAATGCTCAAAAGTCCAGTTAAAAAAAAACTCTCCTAAGTCTAGCGAGCTACTTTGTCCCTCTAATTTAACTTGTGTATTTCCAAAATGGGGTTGTGTGAGAGTCAGGAGGTAAAATTCCCATTTCAAAGGAGGGAAATGGAACATAGAAAGGAAGTGCTAGGCCAACTGAAGACTGAAGTATTTCAGGACAAAGGCTATACCCTACAACTCCTATGTATTCTCTAGGTACACCATGGCAGGGGTTGGGCTCAGAAGATTTTCAGAGTTTCCTTTGGGGTTCTGTTGAATGTCTGCTTATTGTCTCTCTTGAGCCAGCTATGCACAAAGTTTGCAGCTTCCCTTAGTGGCATTTTATTGGATGTCATAATTCCTTCTGGAAATTTGAATGTCCTTATCAGCATGTCTTCAATCTCAGGCTTGCTGCATCATACATCACCTTCTCAGGAGCATGTTGAAGTGCTTTTAGGTACTTTAACCCTATCATGTATTTCTTTGAAATCTCTGAAAGCTGCCTTGACTTCATAACTCTTTTTTCCTCATTATTACAGAACTAGTACCATGTGGGAAATGCCTACAACAGTCACTTGCTATGAGATCTATTTGCCCAATTTAACCATGCCTGCAGGTACATCTGAGGTTCTATTTGTTGAACAGGAAAAAACCATTGCTTAGGCTGTTGTAGACTAGTGAGGTGCCCTGGATGATTTTTGACACAAATCAGTGTTTATAGTCTCTGATCCAGTGATGACCTTAGTGTTGATGACAGGGCTGCACGCACACTGCATGTATGGTATTCCTTCTTCTGTTTCTCCAGTTCTGTAAAGCACCTGATGATCATGGGCTGTTTATACTGAGTAATGGCAAAGTAAGGACACCAATTCTTTGCCACTCACATGGAACCATACTTACCTGAGGACACAGTTTGGGCCCGGACAGTCCAGAGCCCTGGCAGTGACATTCGCTAACATTTCTGTCCATTGAGAATTTTGCTAAACCCAGTGCTTTCCTTCTCATTTTCTTTTCAATAAGTCAGACAAGCAAGAGATTTTGTTTAACTTCTAAGTTACTGTATTTTACTTCTTATCCCATAGAGTGGTTCTTCAATAAATCTCTTGCAGATCAAATCCTGGCTTGGACCTACTTCTCAGAACTCTCAAAGGCAAGAGCTATTCTAGCTCCTCATAAAGATCTCTAAACTCTATATATTTTTAAAAACATTCTTCTGTTGATTTTCTTTCTTTCTCATTTTTTTCCTTTCTGAACATCTTTAAGCTTTTGCTTGTACGACACAAGTTTTATTTTTTCATTTTTATTTTCATGAATTACAGTTTATTCACTTTGTATTCCCCTGTAGCTCCCTTCCTCTTCCCCTCTCAATCCCATTCTCCCTCCCCCTTCTCCACCCATGTCCCTCCCCAAGTCCAATGACTAGGGGAGGTCCTCCTCTCCTTCCTTCTAATCCTAGTCTATCAGGTCTCATCAGGAGTGGCTGCATTGTCTTCCTCTGTGGCCTGGTAAGGCTGCTCCCCACTCAAGGGGAGGTGATCAAAGAGCAGGCTAATCAGTTCATGTCAGAGACAGTCCCTGTTCCCATTACTATAGAACCCACTTGGACACTGAACTGCCATGGGCTACATCTGTGCAGGGGTTCTAGGTTATCTCCATGAATAGTCCTTGGTTGAAGTATCAGTCTCAGAAAAGATGCCTGTGCCCAGATTTTTTGCTTCTGTTGCACTCTTTGTGGAGTTCCTGTCTTCTCCAAGTCTTACCATCTCCCCTTCTTTCATAAGAGACAAGTTTTAGAAAACCAAATGCAAACATAAATCTACTGCATTTTGAGAAATGAAGATCTGAATGAGTTTCGGGAAATGATGAGCACTCACATCCAATATTGTTAATCATGATGATGGAGTTCTATGAGAAATTAAACTTTAATCCTGTATTTCTTACATAAGGATTCCAACCATTTAACTCATAGGATTCTCCAATGTTTATTAGTGGAAACAATAAAAATAAAAGTGACACCGTATAATAATAATCATGTGCAGAAAAATAATTTACTTTGTAAGTTTAAAACTTTTTATAAAGATTTTAACCTTTATTTTTAGGCTCTAATAATTTATGACAATTTCTTTCACATAGAAAATTCATGGAGTGTCTATGTGACAGAGTAAAATTTGAAGTTCTGTTCATCAGGGTGACCAGGGAAGACTATGTCAGTGTCCCCCAGCCCAGCGGTGTTTACCTTCTGTCACGCCAGATGCATAAGAAGAAGTCAACCCATCATTATTATGAATCATTTCTCCTTTTCATGCAAACAGTGGCTGTTAATAAAGGGCTACTTTATGCTCCTTGCACCTTGACAAATACTAAATTGAAAAACCCCAAAATGGCATACCTGTTGACCTTAGAAAACAATTTAAATATGTATGTGGTTTTGATTTGGTACATCAGGGAAACATAAGGTATTTTTGAACAATATTCCTGGTTTATACTTCATTTTATCCCAAGATAAAGGGATCAGGAATATCTTCATATTAGAGGAATGTATAAAAATATTTTGTCTTTGCTCAATTTTAATTAGTAAAAATATATTTTTTACTAATACATTTATTTTATTTTTTAATATTTTTTATTTTTAAATAATTTTATACATTCATTTGTATTCCAGCTGTAGTCCTCTCCCTCTTTCCCTCCCAATCCTCCCCTCCCTCCCTCATCTCTTCCCTGCTCCCTTCTGAGATCACTGAGAGGGGGTGTCCTCCTCTCCTTCCATCTGGTCCTAGCTTATCAGGTATCTTCAGGATGATTACAATGTCCTTATCTGTGCCTTGCAAGGTTGCTCCTCCCTCAGGGGCGAGGGGAAGCTCATGAGTTCATGTCAGAGACAATACCTGTCCCCCTTACTAGGTAACCCACTTGGATACTGAGCTACCATGGGCTATGTCTGAGCAGGGGTTGTAGGTTATATACATGCATGGTCCTTGGTTGGATAAACAGTCTCATAGAAGACCCCTGTACTCAGATATATTTGGACCTTGTGGGGCTCCCTATCACCTCTAGGATATACTAATTCCTCCTTTCTTCATATCATTCCCTACACTCTGCCGAAGGCTTGGTTATGGGTCTCAACATCTGCTTTGATACACTGCTAGGTAGAGTCTTTCAGATGCCTTCTGGGTAGGCTACTGGCCTGTTACTTGTTTTTCCTATTTCCAATGTCCATCCACTTTGTCTTTCTAGATGAGGATCGATCTTACCCCTGCACCTCTTTCTTGTTTATCTTCTTTAGGTGTACATATTTTAGTATGTTTATCCTATCATATAGGTCTATATAAGTGAAGATATACCATGTGTATCTATCTGCTTTTGGGATACCTCACTCAGGATGATTGTTTCTAGATCCCACCATTTGCCTGCAAAATTCATGATTTCCTTGTTTTTAATTGCTGAGTAGTATTCCATTATGTAAAAGCACCACAATTTCTGCATCCATTCCTCCATTGATGGATATCTGGGTTGTTTCCAGGTTCTGGATATTACGAATAAAACTGCTACATACATGGTTGAGCAAATGTCCTTGTTATGTACTTGAACATCTTCTGGATATATGCCTAGGAGTGGTATAGCTGGACCTTGAGGTAGCACTTTTCCTAATTGTCTGAGAAAGCACCAGATTGATTTCCATAGTTATACCAGTTGACATTCCCACCAGCAATGGAGGAGGGTTCCCCTTTCTCCACAACCTCTCTAACATGCATTATCTCTTGAGATAATGCATTACCTTTTTGATCTTAGCCATTCTGATGATGAAATCTCATGGTTTTGATTTGTATCTCTCTGATGGTTAGGGATGTTGAACATCTCCTTATGTGTTTCTCTGCTATTCTATATTCTTCTAAATAGAATTCTCTGTTTAGCTCCATACCCCATTTTTTAATTGGGTTACTTGAATTATTGCCTTTTAACTTCTTTACTTCTTTATATATTCCAGATATCAGCCCTCTGTCAGATGCTGGGTTAGTGAAGATCCTTTCCCAATCTATAGGCTGTCATTTTGTTCTAACGACAGTGTCTTTTGCTTTACAGAAGCTTTTCAGTTTCATGAGGTCCCATTTATTGATTGTTGCTCATAGGGCCTATGCTGATGGTGTTCTGTTCAGGAAGTTTTCTTCTGTGCCAATGAGTTCTAGGCTCTTCACCACTTTCTTCTAACCGATTTAGAGTATCTGGTTTTATGTTGAGGTCTTTGATTCACTTGGACTTTAGTTTTATGCAGGGTGATAGATACGGATCTATTTTCATTTTTCTGCATGTAGACATCCAGTTAGACCAGCACCATTTGTTGAAGATGCTGAATTTTTTTCAATTGAATGGTTTTGGCTTCTTTGTCAAAACTCAAGTATTCATAGGTGTTTGGGTTTATTTCTGGGTCTTCTATTCGGTTCCATTGATCCACCTTTCTGTTTCTATGCCAGTACCAAGCAGTTTTTATTATTATTGTTCTGTAGTACAACTTGAGA